>JAODTR010081480.1:3258-14749 GCA_025399935.1 Amblyopsis rosae | reverse complement strand
CATGCAAACACACACACACACGCTCGCACACACACACACACACAAACGCACACATACACAAAAATGCACAAACACACACACCCACATGCAGCATGCATGCACACACACGACTAAACACGCAGCGACACATGCACGCACACACACACTCGCACGTATGCAAACACACACACACACACACACACGCACACGCTCGCGCACACACACACACACACACACACACGCACACAGTATTAGCAATGTGTAATCCTGGGCCATTCTGTCAGAGATTCGGAGATGGGTGACGAGGGTGGAAGAGAGCGGCGGTGCCCGTCACCAATAAAGACTCCTGTCTGGGACACAAACACACCCGGAGAAGAGAGTCAGGCGCTGAGGGGAGTCAAGGTTTCAGTAGGCGACAGAATGACAGCACAGAACTCAGCAGCGAGAGAGAGAAAGGGGGAGAAAGAGAGAGAGGAGGGAGAGAGAGAGAGAGAGAGAGGGAGAGGGAGAGGGGGTGGGAGGGAGGGAGAGAGAAGGAGGGAGTGACACAGGCAGACATACAGGTATAGAGAGACAGAGAGAGAGAGAGAGAGAGAGGGGGGGGTGGTGTGTGTGTGTGTGTGTGTGTGAGGTTGTCCGCAGAGAGCCTGCAGAGAGCCGGGCACTTCCACTGGCTCGTATTGAGCCTCTCTGCTAGGCTGTCCGGAGATAGCCAATTGAATACACACACAGATCAGATGGCAGCTCTAGATGGAACACAGAGCCGAGGAGGAAATTAATCGGGGCTATTCATTGTGTTGCTGCTGGGCCAAGTGGCCTGTGTGTGATGCTGAGCATCTTCTTTATAGTGTAGTACTGTATGTGTGTGTGTGCGTGTGTGTGTGTGTGTGTGTGTGCATTTTTGTGTATGTGTGTGTTTGTGCGAATGTGTGTGTGTGTGCGCGCGTGTGTGTGTGTGTTTGCGTGCGTGTGTGTGTGTGTGCATTTTTGTGTATGTGTGCGTTTGTGTGTGCGTATGTGTTTGTGCGAATGTGTGTGTGCGCGCGTGTGTGTGTGTGTGTGTGTTTGCATGCTGCATGTGTGTGTGTGTGTGTGCGTGTGTGTGTGTCTGTGCAACTTTCTATGCTTCATAACGGCGTATTGGTTCCTGCCATATGGCCTCCGCAGCAGTTTGAGAGAGAGAAATAGAGTAGATAGTCTTTACGTTACCGTAGCAATAGCTGCAGTTCTGTACTTGGGTCGCACACTAATCTTTGGCGAGACAGTGGAATGAGAGTATTGTTTTATTACTGTGTCGGTCTCTCTCTCTCTCTCTCACACCCACAGTGTGAACAGGCTCCCGTGTACCATCCATCATACACTGTGCCAGTTAGCGATCAGGACAACTTATTGGCTCTCTTTCAACAGAACACTTCTCCTCCCCACACACACACACTTCCATTAACATTTCTCTTTCTCTTCGCTCTTTGTCCCTAATTTACCCTTCCATTATTTGTTTCCTAGCTCCTGTTCTGATTTCACTGTGCTGACACACATGCAACTTACTGAACTCAGTTGGCCCAAAGTCATTAAAGGCTAAGCAGCTCCGTTTCCTAACACCGTAACACTGGGGCCTCCGTCAAGAGTTCCTCTGGGCTCCGAAGTGGCAGGTGGCCTTCTCAACGGCCTTATGACCTCACGTTCCCTATTCAGAAGAACATCCTGATTTATATATTCCTCCTCTCATGAGCCGTGACAGATCGTCTCTGCAGTCATACATCCCGTTTTCAGTTGGAGGAAAAACATTGCTGCACAACCACTAACTGGAACTACATGCGTTATTATTTAAGCTGCACTTCCAATTCAATCCATTCATTATTCAACTCATTATTCAAGATTGGCTGTCATTTACTTTGCAACTTAACTTAAAACTTAATTTAACACTGGAATCGGATCGGTAATCGGTATCGGCCGATACCCAAAGTTCAGGCATCAGTATCGGGACTGAAAAAACTGGATCGTGCCATCCCTACTTGTTTAACTGCTATTTGTACGTGCTGTACAAATAGTAGTTAATTAAACATAAAATAAATAGTCAACAATGTGCTTATCAATCAAATATATTTACAGTATTTAATTACATTTATTTTATTCAGCACACACACCAAATCACACAACAGCAGCAGCAACACCCAGCTCAAAATCTGTCAGATGGCTAATCTGCTCCCATGGCTACAGGCAACAGGCGTGATGAAGGAAGCGTGTGTCGTTGTCATGGCTGTCGTCATGGCTGCGGGCTCGATTCTCATGGTCTGCTGAAGGACACGAATGAAAGGTTCCACGCACAGACAGATCAGAGGCGCTGTCCACATGTGTACAGCTTGTGCTCATTCACCCACCAGTGAAGACAGGTACACACAGAGGTTACGGGTGTGTGTGTTCCTAAAGCCCGCCCCCTTTCCCACGGCTTGTGTCCATGGGTTACCACGAGAGGAGAAGCAGGTAACCTCAGTACTATTTATAAGCATGGACCTGAGATGCGCAGACACATTGCTTGTTAAGTAATCTAATGATACTGATTGTTATTGTTCGTGAAAACAGGGCTGTGAATCAGGCGGAGTCAGCGATTATGTGGCCCTTCCAGAAGACAGAGGTCACACAGGAACACACAAGTACGAGATGCCCTTCCATTCCTCCGATGCTGATGAATAACACACATGAGGAGGAGAAATGCCTCCGTGATAACTGGCAGACATTTTGTTAGTCATCCATGAAAAATAAACAATACAATATTTTATATAATAACATTTCCCCTCCATAACGTGGACTGCAGGGTGGAAGAAGGACGTGAACGTCTCCCCTGTGGCACTGGCTAACAGGTGGCCTCAATGTGGCCCTTGATGGACATTGGTGTCAATTACAGCGCCTCGCTAAATATGGCGCTATATATAGCCATGGGTTTACAATGGCGCAGGTGGCTGTATGGAGCTGCAGCAATGCCACTATTCATCCATCCATCCATTTATCATCCATCCATCCACAATCCACCATCCATCCATCCATGCAGTCATCCACCAATCCATCCATCCATCCATTTATCATCCATCCATCCATCAATCCACCATCCATTAATTTATCATCCATCCATCTATTATCCAGACCCTCCACCCATCCATGCACAAAGCACTGCCTCCTCCCCTCTCCTCTCCTCTCCTCTCCTCCCCACCCCTCCCCTCCCCTCCTCTCAGTCAGAAATACACAGAGTAATGAGTCACTTCCTGTCGGTGGCTCATTAGTTGCCGTGACACCGGCATCCAGAGGCTGTGTGAGGCAGCTCTGCTCCCCCAGGGCCCTAATGATGGAGGTCAGGCCACACCACCAGGGGGAGCCACACCACCAGGGGGAGACCAAACAATACGTTCTCGCCACGCAGCTGGACGGCCAATGAGGTGACGCGGACGACGGGAAGGTTACAGTAAACCATGTAATAGAGTGAATAGAGAAGGCACAGAGACAGACAGACAGATAGATAGATAGATAGATAGATAGATAGATAGATAGATAGATAGATAGATAGATAAAGAGACATACAGACAGACAGACAGACAGACACACAGACAGATAGAGACATAGACACAGACAGACATAGAGACAGACAGACAGACATAGAGACAGACAGACAGACAGACAGACAGACAGATAGATAGATAGATAGATAGATAGATAAAGAGACATACAGACAGACAGACACACAGACAGATAAAAAGACATAAACACAGACAGACAGACAGACAGACAGACATAGAGACAGACAGACAGACAGACAGACAGACAGACAGATAGATAGATAGATAGATAGATAGATAGATAGATAGATAGATAAAGAGACATAGACACAGACATAGAGACAGACAGACAGACATAGAGACAGACAGACAGACATAGAGACAGACAGACATAGAGACAGACAGACAGACAGACAGACAGATAGATAGATAGATAGATAGATAGATAGATAGATAAAGAGACATAGACACAGACAGACAGACAGACAGACAGACATAGAGACAGACAGACAGACATAGAGACAGACAGACAGACAGACAGATAGATAGATAGATAGACAAAAACAAAGTAGCAAAGACAGCTATGTATTCCAGACTATAATAAAAGGTGTGAGTTGTCAGTTCACATCCACCCTAATGTGAGTTATTAGGAGCACTGTCTGTGGCCGAGGCAACCAGCTGGAGTGAGAACAGACAGCCAGTCAGCAGTAAACACTGACCCACCGCTTGCATGTAGCCTCAGCGCTGCAGAGCCACAGGTCTCCTACATAAAATCATAATGAGACGCGCTCGGATTGCTCTCAGCGAAACCACATCAGGCCAGCCTCTCCACAGCCTCAGACAGCAGACTGTAATCCCCCCGACAAGACTGCAGATGAACATGGAATTTAACTTTTATCCCGTTTGCTTTGTGCAGTGCTCTCTCTGTGGTGCTGCTGGGAATATAGTGGAGACAATACTTCAGGACCACCGCACCATTTCATCAGCAGTAATCACGGAGATTAGCCTCACAAGACCATCCTGTTCTCACGAGCTTTAGTTTAAAAGCTATAGTCAGCTAATACAAGCTAATCGTGGAACATTTTGTCAAATTCACCAAATATCTCCTTACATTTCGCTATCTTGAACACCGCTCACATCAACAAAAGATGTAGCCTACGCTTTTCTTCACAATGTATTCCAATGTGTGAGATAGCGCTGCTGAGTGATATCGTTTTAATTTGAGCTTGTAGTTAGCAAATGTTCTTGAGTATAACTGACCCTGCCTTTATCTTCTTCCCCACGAGAATCAGTCTGGAAAGCTTAGGAATCATTGTGAATGTATCTGAGTAGCAACTGAACTTACCAATAAGCGTTATATTGATAACTATACAGGTGTGGGTTAGTGCCACGTCCTTTAGGGAAAGTGCCTGTCCTTTCCAAACAGTTTCGATGGACGGCTCCCTAGATGGACTTGTGACTAGCAATCCATCTGGCATGTCAGGTTACACTGAGATACTAGAGCAGAACTATTCAACTCAGGTCCTGGAGGGCCGCACCCTGCATGTTTAAGATGTCGTGTGGGAGCAGGGAGACATCTAAAACTGTATACACACTTAACCCGTGTAGAGTAGGGGCAGTTTAATAAAAATTCTGAACATCAATAGATCAATACCACCTTATCTCTTGTCTATTCAGACGGAGATTAGGTTTTGTGTGTAACCATTCACTAACCTGGCCGATTTTAACTCTAAGTTCGCTCCTCTTTGATTGAAGGTGTGCTAATCACTGTGAGAGTTTGTAATGAAAACCTGCACACATTTAACAGTCAGTGACCGATAGGGCGCAACAGTGAGCATTAGTGAAAAGCGTTTCATTTAAATCTATTTTCCACACCATTGGCGTGCTAGACTTCCACATTAGTTTGCAGCACCTGTCAGCACTAGTTTGCCATAAAGACCCTCCCTGGACGAAAGCTTTAAATCCACTTGAGTTATTGATACTGTGTCACCCCTCTTCAACATAGTCACGAGGGTCCGTCGATATGCTCTCTATCTGTCTACCTGCCTGAAGCTGAGCGATGGGCATCATGTTTGCAGGGGGTGAGACAAACCATATGCGTGTGTTGTTTAGGAAGATAATAGACCGCCACGCTAACTAGGCGTAGGCGTCTGGTTCGTTCAGCAGTACATGTTCTACCTATAGCCTATACGTGTGAACACAACGTCGTGTCTATTGCCAGGTACAGGACCCTGGGTGTTTTTCCTAAAATGAACACACAGGGGCATCTTGGGTGGCCTTGTTCGCTGTCCATGCTCTTTAAAGTGTCCTCGTTGCTCCATTAGATCGTTGTGTGCTGCACTGACAAAGTGGAAATCTCAGTAAGCTGCAGAAAACTAAAATGCCCTTCCTTCCAATGTGAACTACTACTACTACTTAAAGGCAGGGTTCGTCATTCATATTGCTTGCTAACTTTGAGCTCAAATCAAAACAAACTCCCTCAGAAGTTCTACCCCACACTTTGAAACACATTGAAATGCCAAGCGGGCATTGTTGTTGTCAGCGGTGTTCGCCACTTTCTTTGTGTTCCTATTTACGAAACCAGGGCTGTGTAGGAGTTCTGGATTGTTAGAGAATTTTGAATGGAGCTATATTCAATATGCACAGAGAATAGTAAGCTATGCAAAGTGATATTTGGTGGAATTTGACAATGAGCATATTAGCTTACAATTATAACAGCTGACTACACTGCAAAAAATGCCCTATCAAATATAAGTGCAAATATATTAGTTTTGAGCTTGCTTAGTGCCAGTGCAGTAAGTGAAATTCACTTGATAAGATTTCTTAAATTAAGTGCAGATTTACTTAATTTAAGTCACTAGATAAACAATTTATATTAGAAACAAGTCCAACTAGACTTTAAATCTAAAAACAAAATTATCACACTAAGTTAGATGTTATTTTTTGCAGTGTGGCTTTAACGGTTTACATAGGGAAACACACTGCCGCTGATGTCGGCAGACTTATGGTCCCAGGTGGTTGTAGAATGACACAGTATCAAATCGGACATGCTGCCCTAATGGGAGGCCGCACCATTCAAAATGGATCACCGGGCCATGGCTGCTGGCACGAGTACAGCTGACCCTGATGTCTCTCTGTCTTCCCATACAGTACACTGTCTTCTCTCTCCACTGAAGACAATGTCTGACACTGCAGCAGCTGGGAGAGAAACAGCCAGAGAGACGTTATATAGAAGAGACAGACCACAGAGAATTCTGAATGGAACTCTACGGGAGACGTCCTTAGCGGCAAATGTGGCAGTTAGAGGAAAAGAGACAATTGAATTATTTTAAACGCCGGACATTAACATATTTAGCCTTAGAATAAAAGGTACGATCAGATAAAGGTACAAATACGTCAAACCACCTCTGGGACACAGCGCTGGTTGACTGTGTCAAGATCCGCCTACTTGACAGAAGAGGTATTTTGATTGACATGCACGACGACCAACCACATAAAGTAACTCAATGACCAAATCAGAGGTTAAACTTATACTGAGGAATCCATTGGGAAACCTATTGACATGAGTCTGAAATGTGTAAATAAAGCACTGCACCCGTGCCGCACCAGAATTACAGATACAGACTTTGTAAGTGACAATGCTAACAGCCAATGAAGATCGACTTCCTAACTCCTGGAAAGTGTTGTCAAGCTTAAACGACAGCACTTTACGGGTCTATGTATCAGACGTTAAGCAGAGTTGCTTATGTGACGTTGTGCTAATGGCCGGAAGAGACTGAGACTACCACCCCAGTTTACGCATTTACTTTTTTTTACCTATTTTTCTAAGAGTGGGGTGTGGTTGCACTGATGCAAGTTGACATTTGTGCATCCATAGTAGAGATATAACCTTTTTAAGGAAATTTTTTTTTTTAAAGTGCATCTCCAAAACATGTTTAGCCGTGTTTTTTTAATCAGATTTTACTTGTGATTGTATGCATGCTGTTTTTATGTCCCAGTGACCATTGAATGAGCAGTTATGGTTCTCTGTCCATTCATTTAGCCATGATGGTCTTCCTAATAACAGCCCAGAGGCAAGATGGCTGCCGAGCGACCAGACTTGTCTGTAAGGACTTTGGTAACTTTGGCAGTGGGCGGACAGTGATGGCAACTGGACACAGTGCACTGAAGATCCATAGAGAGGGAGCGTACAGACAATGTGTACTGTGGGTCCCCATACAGAGACGGCCCTTTAAAAAGATATAGTCATCTATTGTAAGATAATAGTAAGCTAAAACACTTTTCTCAAATTCACCAAATATCTCCTATCTTAGCGCTCTGTGTGCGTGTTGACAAAAAGACTACTGTATTTCTATGAATAAATTCTGTAAATAGCAACACAAACAAAATGATGCATACCCACACACAACAACAATGCCCCCAGGCTTCGCAATGTGTTTCAATGTGTGGGGGGCGGAGCTTACGAGGGTGTAGATATTTAAGAAGTCGACTGACCAACTGGACAATCGGAAGATCTGTTTATATATGTCATATGCTGTACAGATGTCAGTCAGCAACGCCACAGTAATGCTGTTATGCACACTTACAGTATAGGCATAGTTGGCCTGTCAGGGTTGCATGTAAGTAAGTAAGTAAGTAAGTAAAATGTATTTATATAGCACATTTCACAGATTAAAAAAGTGCTTCACAACTATAGGGGAATACACAGCAATAATAAATGCATGACAGCACATGACACACATAAATAACCAAACAAACAAACAAACAAATAAACAAACAGAAATACACGTCAGACCGGCCTCACCATCCTACAGTCTAACTAAAAGCCTCTTTAAATAAAAGAGTTCTCAACTGTTTTTTTAAAAGTTTCCACCGAATCCAAGCAGCGTAGGGAAGGGGGCAATGCATTCCACAACCTAGGTGCCACTGCTTGAAAAGAACGGTCCCCTCTAGTTTTAAAATGTGTATGGGGAACAATTAGAAATCTCTGACCTGTTGATCTGAGACTACGAGAGGACGTGCACAGCTGTATCAGGTCAGAGATGTAAGGGGGTGCTTCTCATTGTAGGGCTCTAAAAGTAAGAACCACATTTTTAAAATGCATTCTTAATTGCACTGGTAACATGTTGTTGTGATCCGGTGTGTCGGAGGCCCAGACTGACATCACCACATCCACTGTGTGTGAATTACATCAGCCACAGGAGGGCAGAGGCCATCGAGAGCCCGCCATGAGGACTCAATGGGCAGTCGATGACTCCGGACAGGTGTTATTTTGCCAGCGTGTCAGTGTGGCCATAACTGCTCTTGTTAAAGGGGGAAGGTGAAAACACTGTTATGTTTGCTGTTGATTTGCCAGTGATGGATTCATGATAATGCCTCCTCAACAGGAAAAAATTAATTGCTCCAGCCCACACACGATCATCATATACTGGATATAAACAAAATGCATTGTTACTCACATACCTGGTGTGTAAAAAGCTTGGCTGAATATATAGATTATTATATAAAATTACCTATATTTGGTTTACGTAAGATGCTATATTTCTCCCTGCGTTTAAAACAAAATGACACATTATGCATATGAATGACAGACCAGAGATTAACAAGACCTCCGTGTTGTAAAGCGCACCTGCAGGAGGCAGGTTATGGTGGGGATCTACACACTGTTTGCCTGGACGCTTTCGAACCAATAGATCACGTGGGACCGGGCAGGGCCATTGATCTGTAGCACTGGGATCCGTTCCACATGAGGGACAGCGTCTACAGTTGACGCCGCCAATGCGCAGTGACTAGGCGCACAGAAAAGACACAAGTGGAAACACCCACAGCGACAGCTCAAAATCATGCTCAAAATACACATTGCTCTCGTAGCTTACAATGGGAGTTGTATTTGTGTGTCCGCGGTTATATTCAATTTATTTCACAGACCACGAGCAGTAAACGTGTCTAGACAGTGAGCCTGAAATGCTGGACAAGCAGATATTGACTCGGTCACACACACCGACCAAGTACTCCAACGAGACACGCTAGCCCACAAAAATAAATGGATGATGATAGAATTACGGTGGTGGCTATATCATATATAGTCTATTTTATAACTGTTCTCGCAACCATAACAGCCAAACGGGCTACAGGCGTCTTTGCAAGGCGCGCATTTGTTGGGGCATGCATCCATTCATGGAGGATGATAGAGGGGAGGTTAGGGTATGATATAGGCTACTTCCAAATCCCAGTGTCCACGTTGCGGCTTATTTTACTTAGGCTACTCGCCAATTAAGTGTCCTTACATTTCTGTATATCCAAGCATGCATGTGCGAGCAAGGATTATTGTTTATAATACAAAAGCAATAAGATACATTGCCATGCATTCTATACAGACAATACAATATTGTCTTACCTGTGCTGTGCACTAATTCGATGCCTGATTCTGTGAGTATGTTCGGGTCACTTTGAGATCTGCCTCGTTGCAGAACACAGCCATCCATTCCATCCGACGTAGCCATGGGAACGCAGCTCAGGAATTCTGAATCAAATAATAAAAAGCCCAAACGGACGCGGGCAAGGTCAGAAATAACCAGCGAATTCTGTGGATATAATTCGTTCTGACAACGGCCGCTTTGAGCGTCTACCGGTGTCTAGCCATGGCTGAGCAGAATGTCTTAGCAGCGGCTATGTTGTCGGTGCGTGTGCGTGCGCCTGGGCTGAAGGTACGCGCGGACGCGCAGCGATGTGTGAATGAGGGAGGGGTGATGAGCCCCCAAAATATGCCCGACTGTGTCCAGCCTCATCATGGCCACCTAGGCCAGCATGCGGCGCATTGGTCTTCGTGACCGTCTAGTCGAATCTAGTGCCACAAGTATCAAAACGCCTCTGCGTTGCCCACTCCCTGCATCATTTAGCCTATTATGTCGTCAATATGAAATATGGTTCAGACGTTGCCATGGCGAAGGCTGTACAGGCCAATGCAAAATGCCAGGGTGAATAGAGCTAGCTTCATGGTGATAGATGTATCGACACATTATTATAGGATGCCTAAATGATAATATAGGGCATGAGCAGTTTAACATATCCTGTTGCCTATTCCCGTTCACAAATATAACGTGTTTATTAAATATGATATACCATAAATACAGTAATTGTTCTTTAGGAGGATAATGTAGGCCTATGTGGTCGTATTAGGTTAGGTTGTAGCCTATAACTGTAGCCTATAATGTAATCATCAACCAAACACAAATGTTCTGTGTGCAAAACATGTGCATATGCCGTGAATTAACGAAGGAATACAAATATCAAGCCTATTTTCAAGTTTGGCGTCAGTCTGACATGGTATGATAGTTTCAAAATTGCACAGATTTAGATGAGTCAAAAATGGAGATTTTTGGTTTTACAGTAAAACAAAGCAATAGTGACGCTCTTTACGCACGCAGCCCATTGGTCGAACTTTACTCGTCAAACACGGAAGTGTGCGTTTACAGGAAAAGATGGCGTATAGGTGCATTCATTTATGGTTTGTGCTCGTTATTTGTAGCGTAATATTATTAATTGCCGCAGATATTCAAGAGCCTGTACATATTAGTGGCGCTGACAATGTAGTGGATAAGGAACAAACGGTTATTCCAAGCGAGCCAGTACAATTCAAGGAGACAGCGGAGCCACCATCCGCAGAACCCGTGGTGGAGGACAGGCAAGAGACCGAGGTTGGCGAAGCGACCCCCGGCGATGCTACAAGCGAGCAGGTCACCTCTACATCAGAACCCGTGGTGGAGGACAGGCAAGAGACCGAGGCTGGCGAAGCGACACCCAGCGATGCTACAAGCGAGCAGGCCACCTCTACATCAGAACCCGTGGTGGAGGACAGGCAAGAGACCGAGGTTGGCGAAGCGACCCCCGGCGATGCTACAAGCGAGCAGGCCACCTCTACATCAGAACCCGTGGTGGAGGACAGGCAAGAGACCGAGGTTGGCGAA
>JAODTR010081461.1:0-14750 GCA_025399935.1 Amblyopsis rosae | reverse complement strand
AATAAGGAACACAAAGTGGTGCAGGCTGCACAACACTATGTGTTACCAATGTGGGTGACACAGATTCTGAGGGAGCAGCCTATGGCATCGAATGGATTTCTATATTATCAATAATGTAGTTATCCGATTAATCAGGAATAAATAATCGATAGATTAATCGATTAATCGAAAAAATTATCGATAGATTAATCAACCATAAAAATAATTGTTTGGTACAGCACTACTTGTAACCAATTGACCTGCAGAGCAAATCACCTCAAAATCTGATACATGCCCACAACTATTTACTAGCAATTTCCACAAGAGAATTGTGCTATCCTTTTTAATAACAAGTCTCCACACTCCATGCACAAACATAGTGCACGTTTACAGTACATTTGCCGTGACAAACACCCAAGGAAAGGTTTTGATTTACCATACAAACTTTTCAAGCTCCACATTTGTTTTTCCTTTGTAAAACAAACTTTGCTAATAAGCAGTTAGTGTAGAAATGGTGACAGTTAAAGTTTGCAACATGCAGCCAATAAGACATTGTTATGATTTTCAAACAAATGCTCTGCCTGCTGTTGTCATCAGCCAACTAAACCGCGTAATGATTGGCCCTGACATTTTCTAACCGGGCACTAGTGATTTTGAGTGAAAGGGATGACAACTGTTGTGATATTATGTGGTCAGCTGAGGCTAGCACAACACAAAATACTATTGGGTGGGCGAAAAAAAATGCATCTCAGAAAAAGGCAGTTTTTCTCTCCCTACTCGATGGATAGAAATAGTAATGGCTCCCCACTTAAATAGCATATAGCCTTTTGTATTTATGGAGGGTGAATGCTGGGGAAATTTGAGAACGTTGACACGCTGTGACGACATTAGTCTTTTCTTCCCCCTAGTGGTTCAGAATCGATTCTTTAAGTGTGTACATGGTTTCAAAGCCATTAGAGTCCCGATGATGACAGAGGGAACTTTTATAGTGAGCACTGGAGCTGGACATTACAACTGTTGGGAAAGAACACTCTGTCCTCTTCTTACATGTCTTGTTTGGGCTCAAATGTGTGTGATGTAAGGGATGGACACGAGGACTGGGATGAGTGAAGGCAATAGTTTTACAGAAAGGTTTTCTTCTAACCTCAACACTTCTTTGCAGGCAGTAATGTAGAAATCACACAAAAGCAAGCCATGCCATGGTAAAGAGATAACAACACCAGCGCCACGACAGCAGGTGGTTAGACAAGCATACTAGAGAGTGTATTTTTTGTGTCAGTATGTTATTTGTGGATACTGTGGTTAAGTGTGGACAAGTCCAAAAGCTGCCGATGTTTGTTTTTTGGGCACATGTTGTACGAATTCAACAAAGCGTGATTTCTCTTTCCTCTTCCCAGTGCGTGCACACACACACACACACACACACACGCATGCATTAGAGGGCGTCGGGACGGCATCTGACTACTGTAGTCCTATCTGTTTGGTCGTCGGAACAAAGCGCCTGTTGCCCAACACCGGAGCCATGCAATAACCCATAGACTGAGGCCAACTGTTAGGTAGGTGCACACGCACGCACCAGTGCACCACCGCCAGTATCTCCGAGACAGGGCGGCCTACTGCCCTAGTGACAGGAAGACATGTCTTAAAGAAACATACACACAAAGATACAGTTTATTACTGCCCGAAAAACTAAGAAATCCCACATGGAAATTCCTGTTGAGTGTCATGAGGTGTACAGTAGTCTTGGTTAATACTCAACCAACGCATGTAATACATTTTTCAAGGATTTTCAAAGGGAAACACTCTGTGCATGTACAGGACGTATGCTGTTCTGTTATAAAGATTCCTAATTCCAAAGCTGTCGCTGTCTGCGTGAACACGACGCACAGGTCTTTGGAGAGATGCGCAGCTTCGATGCAGTAAGCATAAATAAGCCTGTACTCTTTTCTATAAGACGTGGAAACAGCCAGACTAGTGTCGCTGAGTTTGCCAACTCATTCCTCCAGAACAAATGTAAAGTCTGGCATGTCAATCAAAATACCTCTCGAGTAGGCGGGTCTTCTTGTTGCAGTTAGCCACCCTGTGTCCCAGACAATATGCAAGTAAAGGCTGGCTCTGCAAGAATAGAATATGCTTGGCAAGGCTTTATAACAATCCATATGCAGCCAACTTCAATTTCACTTTTTTGACCGGCTTGGTTCATTTATATTCCAGCTGGACCTGGCTCTACATCGTCTGTCTATACTGCTCGCATGACCTTAGAAAGAACCGAGCAGTGCAGGTGTTACAAATCCCCCTTAAGGTGACGGCAAACAAAAGACACAAAACCATAGCTCAGCCATTTCCAGGAACCGCTGAAGAGGAAACAGTTCATTACTGTTCCCACAACTGACTCTGCATAGATAAACACCCCGAATATCCGCATGTTCCACAAAATAAATAATTAAATAAACTATCATAGACAAATTTAAATTAAGGCTGACTATAAATTGTGCCCTGCTTAATGAGGCCGAACTGACTAGTAAGCGAACATCCTTATCAGCAGTATTTAAATAGAAAAATACAGCCCAGTGCTTTACTAGGCTAAAAGGAAAACTAGGTATAATTTAGCATGTTTTTGTGTCTCCTTTACACCAGAGGGTTAGACATCATTACATCAGCGGCAAAGGCTCCTAGCCGAGCTGATAAGGCAACAATCAAACGGTTTATAGGACCATTTGCAGGCGCAACTAAAGAACACTGCTGTACAAATGCTACTCTTTTGTACAGCAGACAATAACAGCGCTAATCGTTATAGAGGTTTTCTGTGTGGCGACACAGACAGAGTTAAGGGAAACAATAGGCCCCATCAACAGTTAACAGAATTATCTGTGCCTGCCAGGTTGACTCAGGGACATCTGGACCAAGAGATCCAGTAGTATGGTGCTGGTGGGTCAGGGGCTGTGATAAAAAGACAACATCCGACAGACTTGCTCATCACAAAAAACAGAAAGAAGAAGCGAGATTCCTACAGTTCTTCTTGGAAACAGTGCAGAGCTATGTCCTTGTAGCAAGCCTGTGTGGTTACTAGTTTACCGGAAATGTTCTTAATTTGTGACACATAAAGGCCTGACACACGTCCCGAGGTAGTGCTTGTATGTGACATTACTAGCCCCGGAACCTTTACAACTGGTAGCGCGACTAGCGCTCATTACAGCCCAACGCGATTACGCCGGTGTCTGCCAGCCAGAAAGAAGAAAAAAAACACACAAACACACTCCCTTGTGAGGACAGGCAGTTGCCTGTAGAGGTGGGCCGGGGCGACCTGACAACCAGACTTCACTGCTAGCCTCAGCCTGACAACGCACTATGAAGTCCCCAGTGCTCTGTGAAAAGCCACCGGGAGCTCCTGTGTTCGCCACACCGGCCCTAATTGGCCTGTTCGCGGCCTGTCACCCAACCGTGAAGCGTGCTGTCACTCCCCCACCACCCACACCACCCACAGAAGGGCTTGTCACAGATGAAGGTTAATGGCGTACCTTGGGCGCGGCCGAGGTAGGCAACGCAGCGATCTCTACTGCGGCGCGTCTTCGCTGAGTTTCCGTGTTTCGGGATTCTGAAAACGCTCCAGGCATGCTAAAGGTGCGTGTGTGTGTGTGTGTGTGTGTGTGTGTGTGTGTGTGTTTGCGTGCGTGCGATCCCACGATGTGAGGCGTGACAAGGGAGTGAGTGATGGCGACAGGAACCCCCCACGGGCCCCCCCTTCCCCCGGCCGTGGCCTCAGCCATTCAGCTTAGAAGGTCAGACTTTGACAGATGAGCCTGCCCTGTCTTTCCAGACATGAACACTATGGTGACACACACAATAGATGCATCAAACGTCAGGGTGTGTGTGTGCGTGCGTGTGTGCGTGTGTGTGTGCGTGTGCGTGTGTGTGTTATTTGGGTATGGCTGTGTGGGCAATCATTTTAAATACACGTATAATTTTCAGCTTTTGAATACCGAGTTTGACGACTGTTAACGTGCAGTATGGTTATGTTAATAAGCGCAGCTCCCGACTGATTCTGTGAACAGTGGGTTATACCAGAATTGGCATTAATTGTCACGGTCCGCCCCCCCGTTGCCCTCGTCTTTTGTTGTTTCTGTCTGCTTCTGTTCTCTTCTCTGTCTGCCGTCTTCCCCAGTCCGTCGGTGCCCCTGTGTTCTGCTGGTCTGTTCCGCCCGTGCTTGCCTGCCCCGTGTTGATTGTTCATTAGTTTCACCTGCTTCTGGTTTTCCCCCACCCAATGTCCTTGTCGGTTCATTGTCAGTTATCTGCGTTTGCCGTGTTTTTTCAAGTGTCTGTATCACGTGTTCCCGTCTGTATTTAAGTTCGAATAATAAATACTTTTTGAAGCCTGCCCCGCTGGCCTGCACCCAACCTGACATTAATGCATTTCAACACTTTTAACATTGTGTAAAATACTTGCTGCTAATTAGCATATTTGTTGTCATATCCTGTGTGTGATCCAGAGCACTACATTATAAATATCTGAATCAATTTCTGTCATGTTGCCCACCCGTGGGTCGTATTCATAGTCTACGCAAGCTACGCAGATGCGTTCTTCCGCAGCAAAATGTGCTTTCCACATCTGTGCAAAGCTACGCAAACGCAAGGAGCATTTCCATTCTACGCATTCGTGTCCGCGTGACCTGCGGACTATGAAACAGCCCTAAACTACAGTACGTGCATATACTGTAGCCCTTGCATTTACAACTGCATAGACTATGATAGAGGCCTTAATGTGTGATGTGTTCAGGTCACAAAAGATGCTTTAGCCCAGCCCGCACACGACACGCTTCCGCAACATGTGCCAAACAGTAAGAGCTCAGCAGGGTACGCAGGGCACAGCGTTACCCGGGAAACACCTGTTGATTTCACTTCCTCCATTTTAAGGTCGCTACGGCTCCCTCTCTTTTGCTGTTATGTGTTTTCACATATTCCTATATCATATTTCCTATTTCGCTGCGTGTTTCTTT
The DNA here is from genome assembly GCA_025399935.1 of Amblyopsis rosae. Classification (NCBI taxonomy): domain Eukaryota; kingdom Metazoa; phylum Chordata; class Actinopteri; order Percopsiformes; family Amblyopsidae; genus Amblyopsis; species Amblyopsis rosae. The sequence continues at coordinate 9,774 of JAODTR010081461.1, read as the reverse complement.
CCTACACTTGTCTGTACACTTGTTAGCTGTAAGACAGACCTGGTCTGTTAGCTGTAAGACCATGCCTTCATCCTGCAGAACAAAATACTGCTGAAATACCTCTTTTTTTTGGCTTCTAGCTGTCTGCTTCTAAAATGACATCCTGAGCTGGATTAGAGCAGGTTAACAGAACAAAGCTCATTATTGATTTTAATGGATAATGGATTTGCCGCGGGGCTACAGCCGGCTTCAAATAAACTAGTTGCTGGGCGAGAAAAAAATCGATGGCACTCGGAAAATAGATGACGTTGCTAGGGGGATTCTTAAAACCGCTCGCTTCATCTGAAGTTCTCCTTCCAAAGTGAAACTCCTCAGAGGGCTTTGTCCATAATTAAAAGGTGCTGTAGGTAGGATTTTAGAGTTTTTGTGTAATCTCTTAGAAATGACATAGACATCCATCAGCTATACAGTATGTGAGAATATATCATCTGGTTGACAGACACTGTATAAATCGATTTAGATTTTTGACCTCTTTTCTTGAAATGATCCGGCATATCCACCTTGCCTGTGAATCCCATGAATGCACTCACACAGCTACAACAGGTCTGACCATGGCACTAGCATAGGGGCTCTCACATCCTACATACAGCAGCTTCAATACCTTTTCGGGTTTGCAACCGTTATTGCCTATCAACGGTGGGTTACGCCCATCTTAATATACTTCCAAGGGCCTTGTCTTGTGCAAAGAATGGATAGCATATATCCTCCATTTCCATACAATATTAATATACACATTCTCCCAAGGCGACAATGTAATCATGGTCTTCATTGTCATAAATTTAGAACTTAAACTTAATGTTGCCTATCCACAATAGAAAAATCTGAAATTAATATTAAATGCACTGCCAAAGTGACTATTACTGAGATATGCATATGTGAGTGAGTGAGTGTGTGAGAGAGAGGGAGAGAGAGAGAGAGAGAGAGAGAGAGAGAGAGAGAGAGAGAGAGAGATGCAAGCTGTACAGAAGCATTACCACCAAAGCATAGCAACTGTAGGGCTGATGAGTGGGTCAAAATTAATTGAATGATACAGACAAATGTTTTACTAATATTAATGTCTAATATTTGATGAACAGCCTGTCTTCATTTACTGTGCTTGTACAAACTCAACCACAAATGGTGAACTGCTACAAATAAAGAAATCCATCTCAGATTCCTGTTCAGCAGTTATAGTTGGGGCAAGGATCCATCATTATAAGCACTGACCTTTTGACCTTGAGGGGGGCAGGGGTCGTACCAATAAAATCCCTCCAATGGTTTTGTGCAGTCTTTCATCACAAACAAGAGTGTTTCGCTCTTGTCCAGCTCAAATAACAGAGGCTCCAGACAGACAAACAAACCTCGGCCCAGATAGCCGGCCCTAAGACTTTCTGCCTGAGTCACCCAGGAGGAATTGTACACCGTATGTCTGGCCGGGGTTTTACAGACTTGCACCGCCTTACGTCAGCCGTAGAATGTTTGGAGCACCGCCTTCCACTCCCAACGCCCTCTCTAACTAAGAATCCCATCTATTCTCAGGATCCCCCCCCACTTGTCCAGCAGGATAGTACCATTAATAAAAAATCCAGTTCCCACAAAAATTCCCAGAAATCCTTCCTCTATTTGGTGGACTGACTTCCCCAAAGACTCCCATCTTGCATTCTCTAGCTATAAAGCTCTCCCTCTCTCTACATTAGCCTACATTGAGTGCTGCAGACCAAACATCTACATCCACGTCGGGGTAAAATAAACACAGGGCCTGCCAAGTTGACGTCCCATTCACCCAGCGCCACGAACACACCGTCTGGCAATGGGTAGAAATATCCCCTTCATTTCATTTGCCGCCTGTTTTCTTGTCTCATTCTTGCACTCATGCTTCTTCAAGCACTTCTGAGGGGGCACCATTATAGTTCCAGATTCCCTTCCTTGTTATTATCACCCTGTCTGACTGTGTGTACTGTCTGTCTATCAATTCTTTCATTTGTCTTCTCTTTCTGAGAGTCATAGGTCTGTTTCCAAGCAACTGAAATCTGGTGCAAGCAATATTTATGTCTTTGATTCAAGCGGCTTGCGTGCGCCCAAAAAAGCTGCTGAATTTACTGCCTGCCGTGAAGTGTTTCTTTCCGCATCAAGCCAATTATAATTGCAATGCCTTGATTTCGCTTTGAATGCAATGGCTTTGTTGCAGGGTTCAATGTTAGAATTGGGCCTCCAAAGGCCAAACAGACCTATATGAGCCTTGTCGCCTCGAGAGACTTCTCAGGATTCTAAGCTCTTCTCCCCTTGAGAGGTCTGGCATGTGTTTGGCTAATTAGAGAGTGAAAAGAGATGACTTGATGGTATCACACCAAAGCCGTAACCTCTCTTGGCCTTGGACAGCACTTCGCCAAAATAGCTCCCAATTCGACTTGCTTCAGTAATGGAAGTCGAGCAATTTTTCAGATACTCCTTTTCCCAGCAAATAAGATAGAATACAGATTTGTGTCAGGAATGTTGGGTCTGCCTTGGGAACTGTGCATCTGGGAGGTTATCTGGAAAACTGGACTCCTCTGGACATCAGTTACTATCCACAACCATCAAATAATGCCCCCCTTGCATTGAGCTTTAAATATGTTTAAACAAACAAACAAATTACCCAATAGTCAATCGATACATGCCTTGTACCCGTTTAATTAAAGATCGCTTATTTTTTCCATGAAAATAATTCCCAATCGGTACCGTACCTGTTGGACATTTTGCAAGGCCAGTTTGAATTTATGCCAGCTGGAACATTTGGTACACATCCCAGGGCAATCCTTTCAATCTATAATAAGGTTTTAGGAGGTGGCAGAAGTTGGTAACCTTGAGTTCCTGTGGTGAGACATTCTGCAGCCTGGTGCTTCAAGATGAAAAGTAGCTATTGATTTAGCCCAAATGAAGAGAAAGCTAATGTAACGCAGGAGGAAAAGAACCGCATATACTGTATGGACCATTGAGATACTGCTCTGAATAATCTCTCTCTATCTCTCTCTCATCCCTCTTTGCACTTTTACTCTCTCTAATAACACATTCCGCCCTGTCTTCCCTTCTGTCTCGGCAGACAAAGGGGTTATTAGGGTCGTCAGTGTGGCGACGTGGATGTTAGCAATGAAAGAATACTCACTGATTGCGTTCCACTTGTAGCACCAGTTTCAGGTCGTCAGATGACAGCTCTATTTCTCCCCTCTCCGGGTATTGGTCCTGCAAGAGCCAGGGAGCAAACAGTCAAGTCACTGGAACCAGGCAAGGCCATCGCATGTCGCTTTGAGTGTACCGTGAAGTCATTATGAGAAAATGTTTACCTTTTAATTGCGGTTACATATAAGTCCATGTAATTGGGTGTAATGAGGAGCCAGTGTGTTTGTACTACCCGACCTGGGTGAAATTATGTTTACAGTTGTGCTAGAGAAAATTCTACTCCCGGACACACAGCAAGGGACTAGCAGCGATGTAGCAACAAGAGAGAAATGAAAGTCAATGAGATTCAGCGACTTGACACATAATAATGACAAATAATGGTCGGCAACGCAAAGTGTAGTGGATTTGTACAGAGATAAACAAATCTCAATTAAGGCCAATGTAGTCTACAACTGTATCATATGTTTTCAATAAAATGCTGAAAGCACTGCTCTGAAGAAGCAAACCGATTTCTCAAGGGCATCAAAACTAATTGAGTAAGAGTTAGTATGTGCCAATACTTGAAACATATTGTGAAAATACAGATTTTGCAACGCCAGCAGTTATAAAAAAGTATATATCTAGATTAGTTTATACATACTAGTCTTATATATATATATAGATATAGATATCTTTGTTATTATGAAGATATGAGTAACTGCAGCAGTCACTTAAGTCAAGTGTTACATAAGTCTTAGAGTGATTCAGTAGAAAGTGCAGAAATTTCAAGAAAAAAATGTAGTTTGGCTGCTAGCCAGATAGCATCTATAGTCAGGGATAAAGTTTGCTCAACGTTAATTTAACCATTTGACAGCTGACAGTTCACTAACAGAAAAGTCAGGCTATATACACAGATGAGACAGCAAAATGTCTACCTGGTTGGTCATAATCTACGGCTATGCATAATCATATTGTATGTAGCAGTGATTCATGTGCCACAGTATCTCTTTTTTGTCATGGGCACCCCAACACCCTGTCGCTGGCTCATGGTTTGTCCCTGCTCGGACCAATGTCAGTAGTAGCACCCAACAAGCCCGGTCATTCTGTCATCTAGCCGTAACAATTTATCCCTCGTCAGGGTCACTTAGGTCTTTACGCCTGCCCGTTTCTCATTCCGCTAGCTTGCCGTTATCTTTGCATGCTTTAAAAAAATCATCTGGCACTTCTACACAGCCCTGGTTCGTAAATAGGAACATAAACAAAGTGGCGAACACCGCTCACAACAACAAAGCCGTAGTACTACCGTTTGCTTCACAATGCAATTTCAATGTGTGGGGCGGCACTGTGAATGGATACTGTTATTATTAGAGCTCGAATTTATTGAGCGTTTTCGAGAATAACTAATCCTGCCTTTAACCAAATCTAATCAATGCACCTACCATGTGCCATTCTTGTTGGCTACTGTAAATAAGATAAGCCGTGTGCACATTCCATCACTGTCAAGAACGCTCCTTCATAGAATGGTGTAACCCTGTTATCTACCAACTGTTAAGTGTGTGAGGGCAGGCACAGACAAAAGAAAGAACAAAAGGCCGTTAACAAAAATTAACAATCACTCAAGGTTTCATTCGCAAGAGTAGCCTATAGGCACATTAGCCAGACACTGTAGCAACCGACAAACACTGACGAGACACTAACATAGACAAGGCCATGGTCACGTGATTATGATGACAATGACAGTCCGGTGTGTGGCTGGGAAGTGTTGGGGATATGCGGACGGCTGCAGGCCGGTGGTTAGTACACCAGCGAGGATGAATGGAGGAGGTGAGCACCAATCCCAGTGGCGACTCCAGACCTTCATTGTACGGAACAATCATGCTGTTTCCCTCCAGCCTCACGCAGCTAATGTAGCCTACTGCATCTGTGTTTTGAAGAATTAGTTGTAGTTTGGTTGCTATCCTGCTGACAATGTATTCTACTGCAGAAGACAAAGGAAATCGATGAAAACCACTAAATTCATATCATAAGCCTCCGTCTCTGGAGCAAAAATCCTTCACCACAGTAGGGAGAGCAAATAATGCATTTTTCATGTATAATCTTAGATGACGTTCTGAAGTCCTGAAGAGGAATTGTAAGTACTGGTGTGGAATTAAAGTTATTAAGGTAGTTGATGACTGAGAGAGCCTTAGCTGAAATCGCACTCATATAAACCTGTAATTACAGTACAAAGGTGCCAAGGTCCTGTATAGAAACTGTACTTTTTTCCCAATAAAAAGATACTTCCTAAGCCATCATGAATGGGAGAGTGGGGGGAATTCAATGCCAACATGAACATGTGGATGCCAGTAAACAGGGAGATCTGACAGATATGCCACGTATTGTGGGAGTTACAAGTCTCTCGCTGCGAGTTCCATCGTCTCCGAAGAACCCCTCTGTCATAAGAAAATGCCAAAACATCTGCCACTGCCTAGTCACTATTCTCTCCTCTGTCTGTCTATTTTTTTTTTTATGTCTCCTCAGTTAAGGGTTGACAAAACTGGTTTGATTTGCAGTAAAAAGAAGAACCAAAAGTGCAGAAGGTCAGAATAGCACCAAACACTTACAGACACATTGTTTAGAAAAAACACTCTTGTGCCCCTGACTGCCTTTCCAAGTGACAAGCATCTATTCATTACGGTGCTAGCGTCGAGAGGCATTTCTTTAGATGGGAGAGCTTTATGTCATCTCTCTGTATTCAGCCAAGTTTATCCCTCATGGCAAAAAAAAAAAGAAAATCCATTCTGTATTCAAGAACATTGTTCCCAACAAACATTTTTTTTTTGTCAGTTGCCCTAATAATAAGTGACAGGCTGATCTTCCACATTGCTTTGCTTTGCAGTTGTTTGTTTTCGGGTTCATGTCAACTCCGCGGACAAAGAGCTGCAAAAAAGTGCAGGAGTAAACCGGCGACAGTTGAGAAAGGACAAAAACCCACTCTGCAAAGAGAGATAAAAGGTGGACCATGCAGAGAACACAAGGAAACAGGAAAGAGAAATCAATAGTGAGAAACAACAGGAAGCGACCATCGCGCAGCAGACAAGACAGTGGCCTTTGCTGCACGGCTCAAGAAGACCAGAACATGGCCAACGTCATCCAAAACACGCTGCATGCACACTAAAAACAAATCACTTACGGTGTTCATCCCAGATGCTTCTTCAGAGGCCTGATCCCAACAAAGTGAATTAGAAACTATTTCTATTAAAGCATTATGACTTGCGATAGACATTCTTGCAAAGGAACTGTCCTCTCCATGCTTCAGTGAAGCAGAGCTAATGCAAGGCTGCTAGCAGAAGACTTATTAGATGGATCAAAGCTTGGGTAATGGACATGGTAGGATGACCAAACCTCCCTCTCTCTCTCTCTCTCTCTCTCTCTCTCCTTCCCTCTCTGTCTCTCTCAGCTCTTGAGAGCAAGAGCAATTATCATACACATTTATGAACAATAATCACTAGGCTATGGTTTTATTGAGGTCATGGCTGCATGGAAAACAGCAATGTCTATTAGAACCCTGCTAAGGCAGTAGAGGCTGCCCTGAATACATTGCTAGTTTAATGACACGACACCTTGCTCAAAATCAGGTTTGCATCTCAAGATTTAAGTCAAGTCTAAATGTATAACATGAAGGCCAACTCAGTATAATAATTCAATGGAATGTTATATTAGATATGTAAAAAAACATTACATTTTTCTTCTGTAAATGTTTTGTTCTGTTTAATACAAAGTACACTGCAAAACACATTACACTTGTGGGACAAATACATTTATCACAAGGCTTTCCAATGAATTACAAATACATTGCCAAGTGTCAATTAAGGAAAACATTTACATAATCTTGTGACCTTGAGATTTTCCTCAAAATTAAATGTCATCCAGGTAGCAAATATAAAATGTCAAAGGTAGCTGCAAAGCTTTCTTTGCTTTCCTTGAGGTGCAGGAGGTGCAGAAGGTGCAGGAGGTGCAGGAGGGGACAAAAACCCTGAGAAATGCGTTTTTTGAGTGGCCTCACATTGGGCATTATTTTGCGGCTCCACTAAGGTCAAAATATTTCTGGGTAGAACTTCCCCTGCCATAGTGAGGGATGAGCAGGCTATTCGATTTTTTCTCCTATATTCCCCCTTTGACTGTTCTTATCTGGGGGGGAAAGTAGGCCATGAGGAGCAGGAAGTCGCAATTATTTCTCCACGATCAGTCAAGCAGTAGGTTGTGGGGAGTGGGGGGGGGGGGGGTGCGAGGTGTGAGAGGATACAGCTTAGGAAGCTGATGGTAGAGAGCAAAGGTGGAGGGAGTTAGAGGCGAAGGGATGGGTGGAGGTACAAACAAGGTTGCTGGGGATGTGTGCGTGTGTGTGTGTGAACGCTGAGGGCGTCTGGAAAGAGACGCTGAATCACTGCTTCTCCCGCTACTGTGTGTGTGTGTGTGTGTGTGTGTGTGTACATGCATTGCTAAATGACACAAAGAGCCTCTATAATTAATCTATGTCAAGTGTGTGTCAGAGCGGCTAAAATTAAACAAGTCTCCTCGGTGGAGAGGGTGGGTGGGGGGGGGGGATACGGAGGTAAGCAGGCTTAGGGAAGGCGCACAGCGAGGTACTTATTACCGCTCACTCCGTTCCCCTGCTGAGCCAAAGTGGGGTGTCAACAGCCTTCGTCGTTCTGTCAGCGCACAAAGACGGAGGCCCAGGCTCATTATTTCCGATAACACACCCATCAATTTCTTCTTCTTTTTTTTTTCTTCGTCATCCTCAAATTTTATAGATGTCAAAGGTCCTGACTCCCAAACACTTCCCGTAAAAAGGAACAACGTCGCCAGAACTTTCTATTTAGTTAAAACAGCCATAATAACCTTCATTAGTCTGGTATACTGCAACATAGATGATGACAACCTGTAGAAAGACTACAGGCAAATAAAATGCTAGAGACATTGGTCAATAATATCTCATTCTTTGTATTATAAGTATTTTATGATTTTATGAGCAGTGAAGCAGACACATGGAAATGGTCAGAGTACACAACTGAAACTAAATTACTACTCAAATGTAATATCAACTTAAGATCAGTATAGTCTGAATATTTACATGTTACATGCTGAATTAAACACAATTGTAAGCAAAATAACAACAGATAAATGTTTCAGAATCATTAAGTTAACTGCAAGATGCCAAAAATCATAATTATAATAATTATAATAAACTAATAGCCAAATGTTATTAACACATTACCACCTCACTAGCTTCCAAATCCTCATCCAAGGACTGTTTACAAGCCAAAGCATTTGCTTCAGTTCATTTCCAAGGGTCCTCCAATAATACTTGTCCTGATAGGCTAACTGTGATGCTGGCTCATACTGTGACAGGCAGGCCAGCCATAATAATTGCTTAGAGAGCCACGTACAGCTCACACCAAACAAACTGCTTCACATCAAGACCATCACTTGAACAATCTACAAGAACAAAACAAATTGCATTCACTGTTTGCTGTGGCAACACTGTATACTGTGACTGTGTCAAATTACTTAAATAAACTGGTGTGATTTGAAATTCTAATTGCAATTAATCACAATATGTTTAATTGCTCAAATTTCACAGGAAAGCTTTTTCTACTTAGTAATTTATTTATGGCCATATTAATGATCTTGCAACACCTTTATCATAAGAACACACAAGTTAACGTTAAATTGTTATTAAGGTGTTAGTGTACAGCACATTAGTAATGCATTACCTATTCTTACCTTAAAGGTAAGAATCTACTTGTCTAGTGATTTGATCTGTAAACTGGAAAATAAATGAAGTAATGCAGACCACACCACTTTGTTTTGAGGGATGTGTTTTTGATTGGGGAAGAGGTGAAGGTAGGTGTTTTTGTTTTGAAGTTTCACCATTCTTCCATGATGGTAAATGTTTCCAGTGAACATTCGCAATCCAGTGTCTGCTAGCACCTAACCAAGGGTGCTTGATTAACTGATACTGTAACAGATGATGACAAAGCTGTGGTGTGTGGTGTATTTATGCTAGCCCTCTTTACTACTGCAACGCAGAAGGAACGGCCATAAAGCTATTTCTAACTACTGTTCAGTGAAGCGTCTAGTCCGCCTTTATTACTGAATCGAACATTGCGAGCAATTACAGGTGATTCACTGTTAAAATGCAGCAAATTCAACAGACAGACCACAAAGAGCCTAGGCAAGACCCACGTTGCTCTTAAATCTCCTCTCCCAGTGGCATGGCCATGCTCCACAATTGTCCTCAATAAAGAGACAATTCTGTTGGGATACACAATCATTTCATACTGGCACATACTGGTCTCGTACTCACTAATACAATCTGCCACCAAAACAACAACACAAATCCCACTGCCTCTGCCATTTTGTTCAGAAGTCATAAAAACAAACGGACGGCAGCTATTTTGTATGATCTGTCAATTTGAAACAAGCTTAGTAAAAAAAAAAAAAAAAAGCTTTTCATCTGTAATCAAGGCTGACTTAGATTTGTAGTACGTCGGCTTCAAATAACTATCCATCCATCCATCCATCTTCATCCGCTTATCCGGAGTCGGGTCGCGGGGGCAGCAGCTTCAGCAAGGGACC
>JAODTR010081450.1:0-14750 GCA_025399935.1 Amblyopsis rosae | reverse complement strand
GTTCGCATTGTGTGGTCCGTTCCACTGCGTTTAACATTGGTATAATTCCACATCTTATTTCTCTTGCTGAGGACGCTAAACCGCTTCGACAGAAGAGTTGACGAGACTGCTGCTGTTTTGCTTGGACCCCAATGATCGCCGTTTGCGGCTATATTTTCTTATTGTTTTAGTTTTGGGCTATGCCATGCTTTGGTGTTATTCAGTGCAAATAAAATTGGCTTTTGACATACGTTTCAGATATGTCAGGTCTTTGTTTGCAAGTTATTACGCTGTTTGCTAACTGCAAAAGTAAAACGTCGGCTCAGATTACGTGCGAAGCAGCGCAAAATGATGAAAGCTGTGCGAGTTACTTTTAATAGATAATATTATAAATTTGATATATACATATTATATTATATATAATGGGTATTTCATTAGTGTTAATACAATAAATAAAAGTCAAAGCTGTAAAACTGGCTGAGCTCTTTATAATGTAAGTTGCTATGGTAACATCACAGCCTGGGCTACATATTTTATATGTAGCTAAATGCTTTCTTTGACAAGTTAGCGATTTCTAAATTGGGAAACATGTCGTTTCCAGTGGGAATATGTTCCTTTGACAAAACTGGTAAGTGGGCAACATATGAGTTAAACACAAACTGTGGTGGGGGGGAATATCGAAAACGCCATACATTTTCCCCATTGGGAAAATTGGTTAGACCCAGAATACATTATACAGGCATTGGCACCTCTGAAAATGACGTCTGGCCAGGGCTGATAAGAAGTACATATATATGTCGTCATTATTAAGCGAGCAAATGTATTGATCGTATCTGAAACCGCCATAGGCCAATTATAATGAAGTAAAACCGTGTGACATCAACAGTCACAAGAGCTAGAAGTGCTTTGAGTTGGGTTTCAAGAACCCATACTGTCACATTACAGTCCTTAGGGTTATAGTATAGTGAGCATCTAGCCCAGCTTTCAACGTGTTTCCCCTTTGCTGATAGAAACACAGCAGAGGGAATCTGCCTGCATTAAAAGAATGATTGACAGATCCATATATGTCAATATATATAATATAATATATTATTTTAGGTTGTATTTATGTGTATGTGTGTATTTTGTTTGCGGGTCCCCTGTTGAATGTCTCTGCTCTAGTCTGTCTCATCTGTCAACTTATACCATACAATCTACAGACTTTATTTACCATTGCAATAATAAACAGAATTGCCTGTGTATTCTTTCCTCATCCAGACGCAGTGTTCTGTGAGAGCAGTCAGCCAAAGTCTGCTCAGGACAAGAAGAAGAGGGCCAAAAAAACATTTGAGGAAATGATGAGATATATTCCAGGTACATACATTTTGAGTGGATGATGTTTGAGTCTCCTACCCACCTCTGCTGGCACCTGACAGCCACCGTACATGCTTGAATTATTATTATTATTATTATTATTATTATTATAAGAATTTGGGGAGGGGTATTCATTTAATTGCAATCTGCAACCTCACCACTAGATGCCGCTAAATCCTATATATCCTTTAGTAAAATGTACGAAAAACCTCAAAGTTTAATACTAAATGTTGTAAACTGTTTATCAGATGTCCTAGGAAAATGTATTGGTGAAGAGGCCAAGTATGAGGGAGTTCGGCAGCTATTTGACGGACTGCAACAACCAGTTCTTAACAAACAGGTGCGCAAACACATCTGGAAACTCGGAAAAAACTGCATATAGTGCATACTATAGGAGTAAATTAAATAATTACTGGGTGATTGTACCACCTTCACTTAATTAGAACAGTAAACAATAAGTAGTGATTGTCACAGGTGCTAAAAGAGGATTGGTCCACCTTCAACCAATAAAAAAAAAAAGACACTTCACTTTGATGATCTGAACAGGCTCTATTACAGATTGTTTCCAAATGTTGCATCCTAATCAGGTACATTTTGAAACTACTGGAGCACCCTTTGAGAATAAATCTGCTCTGATACTGTTACTCTCATTTAATAAATAGTGTTTCCACATTTTAGCCATTTAAAATTAGAATTGTGCATTGTGCAAAATGCATACACGTCCTAAAATAGAGATTTGCTGTCATTTACTTTACAACTTAACTTACACCAAACCACTCAAGCTAATGTATACATCAATGACAACATTGTAATATCTCCTTATTTTCATATATGGCTTGTGTTAGAAAACATAATGTGTTACAGAGTAGTAAGGAAACCAATGTTCAATCCTGATTGTTCTTTACACAAAACATGATTCCCAATATCTTCCTCAGCCACTGTGAGGAATACATCTTAATTTATCACTGGAATCGGATTTGTACTCTGTATTGGTCGATACCCAAAGTGCAGGTGTCTGTATCGGTATCGGGACTGAAAATATTGGATCGTGCCATCCCTAATTTTGTTTAACAGGTGGATTTTACTAAATTAGATCAGCTATGCGTTTTTACATACTGTAGATATCAAAGCCAGCAATATCTGCTGATCATATATTTCATGGCAAACACATTCATGTCTTGAATGTTGTTATTTTTCTCTTATTGCTATTTCCTCAGCTCACATATGTCCTTTTGGATATTGCCATTCAAGAACTTTTTCCTGAACTCAACAAGGTAAGCAGAAATAAGGACATTAAGGTATAAGGTTTACTCCATTGACAGAGTACGTTTGTTCATTCCACAAAGGAGAACAACATCTCTATAGTTCTTTCAGATATTACACATTATAGACCTAAAATTAACCTTGCATAATTTTTTTAATGAAACTGTAATAATGTAGTCTTCCTGCAGTTAAAATAAATAAGTAAATCCTAAGGAATTACAATATATAGCCAGTACATACCCATAGACTGTATAATAGCGCCTGCTTTAAGCTATCAGCTTTAAGCCGCCACCCCCAGTTTGTAAACGGCATGTGTGCTCAACTTGCTGTTTTAAATCAGGAATCCTTTGGTAATCCCCTGTGTCATTCTTACCTTATGGGATAGGGTAACCAGATGTCCCGGGACCAGATTGGCCCGGTTTTAGCAACGATTACAATCATACTATAATGTTTACACACACTACACACGCCGTCGGAGCAACAACTGTGCAGAACTGCTTAGTGAAGCAACAGTTCTCGTCAAATCTCAGGGGAGCAGAAAAACGCACAGCATGAATACAGTAACAAACAGGGCCTGCATTCAACTTTGATTTGTCTGCTGTTGTCAAGGCTGTCATTGCTACATTGTAGCAACCCACTATAATCAACCCACAACCCACTATCCCAATAAACTCCCTTAATCCATGTTTAGTTGTCAGAGTACACAGATACGCATAGGTTCATATCTCAGCCTCTTCCGTTCATTAGCACTACGTCACATAGGCATCTCTGTGCTGAACGTCTGATGCATATACCCCTCGTAAGCTCCACACGGGACTTTCGGGAAATAATACTGTCGATAACCATTGGCTGTTCGCATTGTCACTCACAAGTATGTCTCCATAATTTCCGGTGCAAAGATAGCGCAGTGCTTTATTTACTCATTTTAGTTTAAACATGTATTTTAAAGAGTAACCGTAGCCTACAAATTGTACAGATTTACAAGACCTGTAAACAGCCTGTTCTGTTTTCCTCATTGCAAGTTTAACGTCTTGGTCATTGAGTTACGTAGCTGGTCGTCCTGCATGTCAATCAAAACACCTCGCTTGTCAGGCAGGCAGGTGCTGTTACCGTAAGGAAAGGCTGGTTATACGAGACTAGCATTAACATAACCATTGATTAACGCATGTGAAATGTAGAAAATCTGTTGAAATGTGCAGTCACTAGGTTTGCTAACCACTGAAACAATTGCCCTTCATCCTGATTAAGTCGGCTGCGGTGTGCACATAAGCGCATACATGCGAGTGTATTATAATTCAAGGGTCCCAGTTTGGGGATGTGAAAATGTGGTTACCCTAGGAAAGTGAGCTTTCTATACTGTGCACTACATAATTCTGTTTGAAACACACATATACAGCCGCTGTTTGACATTTGTGTAAAGGTATTTCAAAATATGCCAGCTCTGCATATCAGTAAGATTATTGACGTCGACAAAAAAAGTTTTAATATTCTGTATTTTATTATTAATGTTTGCATAACAGGCGTTTATTCATCAGTTGTTTGTATGGTACTTTGCCATGCTTACAATATATTAATTGAGGGTAGTTGATAAACAGGGTCTCTGTGGTTAAATAGGTTGTTAATATGGTATTCGCAAATATCCTTAATGTGAGAAATTGTTGCCTTTACATTTAATATAGATATAAAAAGTGTTTCCTACGATTTACATCCATTTAACTGTTTTCAGTTAGCTTTTTCAATATTTAGTTATATTATCATTGTCTTGCAGTAAACAACACATTTAGTAAGTAACATGAATTCAAAGTAAATAATACATTATTTTGGTAAAAAAGAAGTCACTTGGAATATACTAACAATGATTTTTATAGTTTTCACTGCTCCAGTTCTACTTGCATATGTACTTCAGATTCTTAATTATATTGTAACTCTAGTTTATCTGTTTACACAGCAACTACAGAAAGAGACTTCCCTGATGGCTCCATGGATGTAAGCCTCGGGAAAAGCTAACTTATCAACTCTACCTTAAATACACAGACACTTTATTACATGGATACCTAAGACTCAGCATAAGACTCTGTATAAAACAACATACAATAACATCTGCCCGTCTAGATGACGAGCTTGTTTATTTTCCTGCTTGCACGTACAATAAACTATATTCACTAAGTTACCTGGACATGCACATTAATTATGTCTCCAATGAGAACTTTAAAATAATGTGATCACTGAATATGTCGTAGCTCTAAAAGGAACATCTTTCATTGTATTTCCACATGCAATCTGTTACATAGCTTGCAGCTTAAACGCTGTTAATATATTCCATACTACATTCAAACCACGTTTTATACGTGCCATCACTTGAACTGACGAGACAACATCTTGGGGAAAAAATACAATTATAATAAATAAATGTGAATTAAATGGCTTATAATGCATTAGAGGGTGTGTTTTATTTTGATTATATGGTCGAAGTGGGTTGTGTTGGTGTTTTTTCCAAATGTTTCGCTAATGTAGAAGAAGCAATTCAAGCCCTGCCCTAACGAAACATTTCTTGAATAAATAAGCATATTTAAAATATAAATTTAATTTCCGATCATATCAATATCCCTTGATATGATCCATTAATCCAAGGAAGGAAGATGCATTCTTGGGGAAAAAAATTCTGGCAAGTATATTTCCTCTAAGGTATGTGGTCAGTATCAGTGGCAAAATCAACTGAGAGATAATATGGCATGGTATGGAGCATTCCTATTGTCTAGAGCAGGCCCGTCAAAGTCAGGCCCGGGGGCTGAATGTGCCCTTTTGAGACATTCTACCGGACACGCTTGATACATCAAACATTAAAAAAAATATGGTACAGCATAAAATTACTTGACTAGCTCTGCAGAATGTTACTTTATTTACTCATGCGTACAAAACTACATAGTTAAAGTGAACCGTTACATTTGATTATGAAAATTATGTTGCATAGGAATAGCCTATATGCATAAATATGCAAGTTAACAAAGTTAGATATTTTGTGTTTTATTTAAATGTTTTAGCATTTTGGTAAAACGTACTGCTGCCTGCAACATTCTCTGACATTTTCAATGTGGCCCCCCATGTGAAAATAACTCCCCACCCCTGGTCTAGAGCCTTGTCTTGTCTAACGTAGCTGAGGCTGCATGTGTTACGGGAGGTCACACAAAATAGCCTTCAACATGGACGCATTTGATACATTTATTGATTTGAAGAAATTAACACTTTGATAAAAGTTATTCCAGACTTATATACAGTAGCTATATATATACATATTGTATATAAATGTGTGACATTTTTAGATAAAAGCTATAAGGAAAAGGCACTTATTTTTGTCCTTTAGGGACTTGAGGTCTCAACTTTTTACACTAACTGGTTCATAAACACAACAACATCCAACATTAAAAACATAAAGCTGTAAGACCCAGATGCAGCTGAATTTCTTAACTTGATCCGGCCTTCCACCGCAGGGTACACACGTTTCCTATCTGAGATGTATTTGGAAAAAACTGAAATGTCCATATCACCTGCAACAGAATGGAAACACCAGAAATGGGCGTATCAACTGCAACAGAAAGGAAACAACACACTGGCGTAGCCACGGGTGTGCCAGGGTGTGCCTGTGTCACCAAAAGAGTCAGCTGGCACACCCAGAAATCAAATGCAGAAATGATGCGATTTTTGTTATACTAAAATATTTTGTGTAACACGTAGGCTATTATGTTTTAATTACTAATTATAAAAGCCCAATTGTTAATTCTACAATTTTCGTGCACTTTCGTTGACTTTGTTGACTTCGTTGACTGCCCCTGCGAGCATCACACGGGAGACAGCTAGTAGCCGGTGTCGTGCCCACAAGTGGTTGTGATTGTCATCAGCGTTTGGAGCAGCTTTTTTATGTCTAAAACAGTAAAAACGTGCAAATATAGGCCTAATCGCACCTTTATGTCAGTGGTAATGGCAAAGGTAGAAATATGTGCTGTTTGCAGTTATTTACAATGTGTAAGCTGTGTTTGCTACAGTATGTCAAATAGGCTATCCTTGTATTTGGAAATTGGACTGTAGCCTAATTAACATGATGGTTTATAAAGGCCGAGACCTATATATATAAAATTAATACATATTTTCATTATCCTTAATTATTTTTCCTGCTCTGTGCCCTAGATTACAATTAATAAGGCGATCACTTTTTATCAGACAATCACTTTTGGGCACGACACCTGTCAATACAACCCCTTCAGCAGCTAATGCTATACCAGTAATGTCACATTAACTAAATGAAAAAGAGCCCCCATTGTGCGTTGATCGCATTATATAATTAGCCTATAAACTGTTCTGTAGTCGTGTCCTGTTTTCAACAGTCGACATGATAGGATTAAATCCAGCAGCAGAGCAACCATGCTCGATGGAGTTTTAACGGAAACCTCCAGAGAATTGAGTCTAATTACATTTTTTAAGTATAAGTTGCGTCGTGTTGACATTTGAAAAACTTGCAGGTAGGCTGTCAATAACGTTTCATTTTTGTCATTTGCGGTATGCAGTGTGTTAATGTAGATTACTGCTGAGTTATCTTCTTATTTTTTCTTCAACATCCACAAATATCCACAAACATCCATATCCACATTTAAAATTGCATACTACTCCAGCTAGGCCTACATGTATGCCTATTTTTTATTTAGGCGTAGTTGATAAGTCTAGTAAATGCAATGATTGCATGTTGTCATTTGAAATAACCAAATAATGAACTAGTGGTGTTCGATTTTTTTGGTCTTTTTTTTTTTCTGGCTACGCTACCAAAACAACATAAATGTGTCACATGCAACAGAAAAGATATTACAGAAATTTCCATATTACTCGCAACAAATTAAAAACAACAATTATTGTATTAAGAACGGTTTCATTTTAAACACCTTTCAACTCAATAATGTTGGAGGGGGCAATAGTGTGAATGTAATAAAGCATCGCTAAAACCAAAACTGATGAATTGAGCTAAATATCAGTTATAAATCATGTTGCACATTTCTTTCCTGTGTCGACCTGCAAGCTGTTTTTGTTTCTGTTAAGACATTTTCCAAGGGCACACTGTCAGTAGATGATGACTATTAAGCACTGTGAGAATTGATCACAAATGTCTTCCCCTAAATGTTTCCCTGTAGCCTACTTTCCAATTGACCTCCAGTATTCATCACATTTAATTGTATTGTATGTAACGTGCTAAAAACATAACCACGCTATAAATTAATTTGTATAATCTCTTCAGCCTTTTGGATATATAGTAGCTATATTTCTTAACATGCTTGGGATAAAAGTGTCTGCCAAATGCTCTTAAGTGTAAATGTAAAGTAGTAACTATGGCAATAACGCATCAGACCTGAAAATCCACTTATCCTCTTATAATATAGGCCAAATGTACACAATGGTATTTAGTTTAGCTGAAATATTGAATGTCCAAATATATTGACTTGTGTGCGGCATCCTAGCTGATTTTACTTCCTTTTAAGAAACTATGCGGAATTGGTGGCAAGAGCTGGTTTCGGAAAGCATTTCAGTATGCAACTTCTGTGTTCTCTGTTTCTGCAAAGAACAATTTCACTTTCATAAGTTGTAATTGCTTTCAGCTCTCACCTTTCCTAACCAAGTTCACTTGATATACTTGTGTTAAAAGTACATTCTGCATGTCCCCGTGGATGCTCCCACACCTCTGCTACTGACCTGTGCTGTGCCTAATCCTCTCCTTCTTGATCATTGCGAAGCCGTCCCCTCCATCTGCCATGTAGCCCGTCATCATGACTTTATACTGCTTCTCCAAGTCCAGGGGCTCATACTTGGGCACGCGACACAATGTGCAGCGCAGGTTCAGGGACAGCAGCCGCTGGCCAGCTGGCTTGGAGAGGTCAAACTCGGCATGAATACCTGGGCGTGTTGAATACAAACCAGTGGGTTATGTTAAATGTAGTGTGGTTTTGTCTCCTTTTGGTGGATCAAGATAGCCTGGTGTATCCAGACCCAATATTCTGGATACACTCCATTGGGAAGTGGTCACAGTCGTTGCCTCTTACAGGGCGTAGACCTCTGGTTCATATTGAAACTATTGGACAACGTTTAACCAATCGGCATGTTTGTATTGATTAATCTATACCATTCTATTTTGAAACCCTCATGACTTCAATGTCATTGCTAGCAGGGTGACTGTGAAAACACTAAAGCGAACAGGATTTCCAGACTATAATCTCAGTGATAATGAGAGCAATAGTCGGGCGGAGCTAGGCTAGGATCAAGCCACTTCTTGGACTCTATTTGTACCAGCTGGAGTTCTGGTGCAAAATAAGATAGCTTAAATTAATGCAATATACTCAAAAGTACTAATATTGAAGAAGGTGACTTTTGTCCTGCCCTAACAGGTACACAATTATTTTTGTAAAAAAGTCAAGATGGCATATTAATCAGGTCATATATACACATACAGTATTGTCACAAACATTCATATCAATAAAGGCAATGGTTATACAGTATATAAAGTTTAATTATAGACTTTAATACCAACAGGTACTGTAATTATCACGTTTACCTGACACCTGGAGGAATTCTCCTTTGTTGCTTCCATATCTGTGCACAGAGTATTCAAATGCTTTTTTAATAGTTGACCCCTTCAACTGGACCAAATCAAACGTTCCTCCAAATGGTAGGACTGATAAGATTGCCTCCATTGTTATTGTTCCTAAGAATAGGAGCACATAAAAAGTTACATGATTATTTTACATTGCGTTTTACGTTAGGTTTTATTAAATAATAAATAAAAAAATGTACAGAACAAAAGTGTCTAACCATTTTTGTAGTGTTCGTCTATAGATGACCTTATGGCTCCACTGTTCAACATGCATAAAGCTACATGATTCCATTGCAGCTCATCCGGGCTTTTGATATTATGATGAATCTGAACAGAAAATGGAAAACAAAGCGTTATGTTTCTTATTATCAAGCATTACAACCTTCCAAACTTGAAATGTTACCACTGTTGGCTCAATAGAACATATTCTGGTTAAGGCATGTTTTATAATGGAATTAGAATTTACAAACATTTCACATGCATGGACAGGACTTCGCATTCAGACGGCTTCTATAACTCTTATTTCTCAATAGGTAAGTAGAAAATAATTTCAGCATAATATCAAATATCAGTAATTTACGGGAAAATAATAGTACCGTAGGCCTGAACATAAACAAATTGGCGAACACCGCTCACCAATACCCTTGGCTTTGTAATGTATTTCAATGTGCGGGGTCGGGGTTCTGAGGGACTTTGTTTTGATTTTAGCTAAAAGTTAGCAGGTACTCTCTAGAAAGACAAACCTTGCCTGTAATTATAGTATAGTAATGTATAGTATAGTACAGTAATGTATAGTAATGTATAGTATAGTAATGTATGTAGTAATGTAACTACTGAAATGCTTTAACAAAGGAGGGAAATTATATGATCCACAATATACTGATAATAATTGTCTTATGCTTACCATAGCATCACAGATCAGGTTTCCAAGGTTACACTCCCGGAAGCGACATTCCTGAAAAGTCCCATTAAGGTACACTAAGGTCTGTCCCACATACTGCGACGAATACTGAGTCAAGTTCTTTCTCCAGTTCTCCACATCAGCCAAGATATCTGGGTCTGGGATAGTCAGAAATAAAACCTTTAATGAACCGATGGTTCGGTTTAGCCAAGTAAAACATTTTCCACGTCCGTGTTTATATTTGACTCATCCTGGCTACTTATGCAGCTGTGGGAAGCTACAGCTATAAACCCAGAGCCTTACTCAAGAACAATGGCAGGAGGAAACATGCATGTTTTCTTTTTTCCAAGCGGGAACCTTTGGTGCTGGGATTTATATCCCAAATATTAAATCTGCAGTACCTTGAATGGCCACTTGAGACTGGTTCCAAGAGGGTTTCAATCCCCATAGACCCCCATGTTAGAATATCCAACTTTACAGCAAAAATAAACATATTTAAAGCCTGGTTCAAAAAAGGATTTATTCTCTATTGCTAGTTTCCTCAGAAAACCTATGGGTGACATCAATGAGGTTTTGTCCATTTGTTTCTGCCAATAACTATTTCCGTGAACCATAACTTTTTCAGCACTTGTGTCACCCTACCTTGAGGTATGCTGCTGTCCATGAGAATGGGGTTTCCAACAGCCTTTTCCACATTCCCTGCCTCGTCAAAGGTGACTTTGAGGTACCCCAGGTATTTGCCAAACGCATAAGCCTGGACCACCGGCACCTTCCTCCCATCATCAGAGTGCACTATGTAAGGGTACGGACCTTCAGGGACTTCAATAGATTGAGGTGTTCCTGCAGTAAAAGATGAGGTTATTGTATTCATTCACTGTGTGATAACACATGATAAGCATGTTTAGTGTGTGTAGGCCTAATTACATCAAATTTTAGTGTCAAATGGACAATTACTGTAGCCTATGTGGCCAGGTGAGACCAGAGAACAGAGTCGCGTCAACTCTGCATTCCAATGGACCGACTCCAATGGATCCGCAATGGCGGATTGTGGAACCTTAAAACAGTTAGCCGCAAATAGATGTACCCTATAAATTATATTGTAAATGTAAATCGATGCATTTATTGACTGGTTAACGATAATTGCAGTTATGTATATCAATTTATTGATTCAAATTGCCCATCAAGCACTTCCTGAAACTGTTTTGCATCTCCATGACAGTTGAAAATGTAGAACTTAATTTGACGCGAGTCTCTTCTACATGGCTCTGGGTAAGGGATCTTCCAAACTCCTCCATTTGTTATATTTTGCTACATGTTAATGAGTTCACACAGCGGTCTTTTCTTGAAAGTAATGTGGCTGAAACCAAAGAAATGGCTATTTCTACAGTTCCTTCCTCATCACATAAGAGGGTGAACAACTAGATAGTATAAATATATATGCACAATTGTGGAAAATAAACTCTACTAGTTTTAGACAAGTCACAACTAGCACAATTTACAGGAAAAACGCCTAAAATGTAATACCACAAATAAATCAAGTGCAGTTCCTCAACCATGAGGCCTATATACACTGGTCTCATTTGATAGGGCAGAAGCTATTGAATGTGAATACTTTATATGTAAATTGATGTTGTATTACCATTGCAGAGTACATAGAGATGGAAAACTGTAAACATTTTAAATTTTATTTGCGCTTGAAAATATACTAAATATTAGAGTAAAAAAACCTTTGGGATGATGCAGTAGCAGCCCCAAACCTCTAGAAAACAAAAGCCCAACATTTGAAAATTTCCTGTGCAAAGGTTTATTCTAATAAAGTGAAGCAGAGCAAATAGAGAGCGGTTTTATTAGAAACATGTCAGGCGGAAGCTCTATTTATGCCATGTTAAATTTATTTTACACATTTTGTCATATTTTAATAATCTCATTTACCGAACTGTACAACTGATTATGATAAAAGTTATACCGTTGGAATCTGTACATCCTGGGCTTTCATATGATATGTGACATGTGTGGGTAGCATAAAGTCAGCAGAATTGTACGTGCACATAGAGTGCATGTGCAATAGTGCACAATCATTTTTATTTATGAACATATGCACGTTTAGATGCTTGTTCTTTGAATTGTGTTTTGTTTAGGTAAAAATTGAATTTATTACTTTTTAGTCGAGTTTCTTCTCTTGAAGTGGATGTGCAGCATGTCTATGTTGCTTTACGTTTAGCATGTTCTTGCATCGTGTGTGTAGTGAAGAGTGCAGCTGCCCCTGCCGGCAGGGGCTCTCGTTTTTATTTATTGAGTCAGTAAATATGTTGTTTCGGGGGGGAATACCTGAAAAATAAGAACTTCATATAGAAAATGTAGGATGTGTACTAAAACCTAACGGGCCAGAAGTTATGTGCTCCCAGATGGTTTGCAATAGAGTTCCCCTGACTCATATGCAACGCAGAACACATCGTAGAGTTTACAAACCAAGCAAGGTTGCATGTGGGGGGAAAATGATAAGACATATTTGTTCATTGTATATTATCATTATTGATGGAATTGTTGATACAAATGCAAACTTTGTAGCCTATTTTGTTTATATTTTGCTAAGCACTCCCATTCTTGTGATAAACAGACTGGCTGGAGGAGCATGGATTGCGAAATGCCATGCGCAGGTGGTCAAATGAGGGTTTGAAAATAAGCTTCTGGTCAAAATGTAAATTCTGACACTTTAACAATAGGTACAAACAATGTATGAGCCAGCTGCTCACAAACAAACAAATAGTAAGGCAACAATAGAACAGAAGAGAGGAGTAAATGCGAGTACCACTGTAGAGGAATGTGTTTGTGTGGCCTCCAATGACTACATCAACTCCTTGCACTCGTTTGGCAATGTTTTTATCCACGTCAAATCCAGAGTGGCCCAAGGCGATTATCTTATTGTAGCCGAGGGTTTTCATCTTATCCACCTGGTGCTGAATGGCTTCAACCTCGTCCTGAAATTGTAGGTGTGGCCCTGAAACACGGGCGACAACAAGCCAAGCTCTATTTTTACCCAGATAATAATTTTGATCATGTCTAATTGCTGTGTTTAAATAATAATTTCACATACAGTATTTTCTTCAATTGTTGTAGGCTTCTGAATAAAATAAGTATAGTCCATTATCTTAACTGGGCACTTTTATAGACAATATGGGGTAGGCCTACTCTTAAAACATAGGCTACTGCTTCATTTGTGAACCATGGATGAGCCGTATACAATAGTTTCATATGTTCGAATATGACTTGATAATAGACAATACACCCGGTTTACATAATTTACCGGGTAAAGATAGGACTGGTGTCTCTATTGTAGTGTATCCAACCACTGCCACCTTTTCAGATCCGACATCGAAGACTTTGTATGGCTGGTAGTAGCCGCTGATTTGGGGGCCCATTGTCTTGTCTGCTTTTATATTGGCACTCAGCATAGTGCACTTTATCATCTGGAGAAACGGGCTAATCAGACCATCCACTCCATTGTCAAATTCATGGTTTCCAAACGCCTAAGGAAGAATAATGGCACCAATGTTTTTATTATACGAAGTCTAAACAGTAATACAAATTCCAGTAATATGTTGCCTTTCTAAGTTAACTTGTTATTGTTAGTTGTTAGCCTATTAGATATTATATTAAGTGAAGTAAAACATTTTAAAATGTTTAATTCGGTTGACATTGCTGTAACAATGCATAGGCTACAGTTCTTCCACAACTGCAAAAAGTCACATAGCCTACAATGAAACATGAACGACTGTAATATTTACCATAGCATCATAGCCAAGTTTGTTCATAAAATATGCTGCTTCTTTGCCTTTGTAGTAATTGAACCAGACGGTTCCCTGAAATTGGTCCCCAGCATCAAGCAGTAAAACATTCTGCTCTGTTTTTCGGATCTCGGCAACTTTGGTGAATATCCTAGCCACTCCAGCGAAGCAATGACCAGGTTCTCGACACTTCCCGGAGTCTTCGCTGGTCTCTTCGATCCGTGCGTGTTGGTCGTTGGTATGAAGCAATGTCACCTCGAAAGATGACAAACCATCTAAATGTGCGTGTGACAAGAACCAGAGAAAGAGCGGGACGAAGTTAGCCAGAGGAGCCGCGCAGCCGTTCATGTTTGCGTCCTGTTTGATATGAATGATAGGCTACAAGAGAATCTAACCTGAGAGCTCCACTAAACCTTCTCTGCGTTCATGGCATTAGGTTTTGTCATCTTTATCATAGATTACCTCTGACGTTTATCAGTTAAAATGTTAAATTTAATTCTTGCTTTAAAAATAATAATAATAATAATAATAATAATGCTAAATTTAATTCTTGCTTTAATAATAATAATAATGCATAATAATAATACATATTATTATTAATCAATCATATTTATGAAATCATAATCATATTATTCATTTTTACAGCAGGCACAAGTGGTTGCTTTTAACCTCAACATTTTCTAGACAATATGTATTATAGGCTTCTTTCTTGATTTTATCACCTCTTGTAAATTATACCCAGATTCAATATTTATGCAGTATCCCAATTGAGTCTCTCTCTCTCTCTCTCTCTCTCTCTCTCTCTCTCTCTCTCTCTCTCTCTCTCTCTCTCTCTCTCTCTCTC
>JAODTR010081439.1:0-14752 GCA_025399935.1 Amblyopsis rosae | reverse complement strand
CCAATCTCTCGCTCCATAGTCCCCTCACTCGCGAACAAGACCCTGAGGTACTTAAACTCCTTCACTTGGGGTAAGGATTCATTCCCCACTGGTAGAATACCTTTAACATAAAAGTACCGCCATTGCTTTTTATGGGCACACATCACATGCCCGTGAAGTTTCTTTGTGTGTTTCTGTGTTTATGAGGGCCTGTATCCACTCAAGCCTATGCCCTTGTGGCCATAAATAACACAAATGACAAAATGGCCACTATGCTATTGGGTGTTGTATCTTCAGTTTGCCCTAACAATTATAGTTCAAATGCCATTTTCAAACGTACTTATATAGGGCACCACCACTACCAAAAGTTAATAACTGAATATGACCACCAACTGTTTTGTCATCTGGTGCATGTTCTCCAAGGCCAAGTGTTTGTCACAGCAGGAAGATTGGTTGTGATTGCATGTGTGTGTGTGTGTGTGTGTGTGTGTGTGTGTGGCCTCACCGAGTAGATAACACCAGGTGGGTTTGTATACAGTATACTGTGAAACTGGGTCATTACTGTACATCAAGCACTATATTAATTATTCACGCTAGATTTTATGCTAAATCTGTTAAAGGGCATCATAATTCTGTCACTTTTAGCATTTAGTAATTCACAGGAATTTGTACAAGAAATGTATACAATATTTATACATCTTTGTGTGTAAGAGAATGCATGTAATGTAATGTACAGTTAAATGTAACATTTGTTTAATTTAGCAATGCATCTGATTTGAATGTGGTTTGCATTACTTCACTACAAATCACGTGAACACTGTATACTGCATGTCTGCCAGGGGAGCTGTACATTGGTGGTGTAGGTAAGAGCATGTACAGCAGTCTGCCCAGACTGATAGCATCCAGGGAAGGCTACCAGGGCTGCCTGGCTTCTGTTGATCTGAACGGGAGACTCCCTGACCTGCTCGCAGACGCCCTCCTCAAGGTGGGAGCTGTGGAGCGTGGCTGTGGAGGTGAGATCACTCTTGGGGAACGGGGGCCTGTGGCAATTCAGGGAACCATTTTAATCATCTGAATTCAGTGTATCACTGCCAGCTGCCAATGCCGAATAGCAGTGATGGTGCGAATAACGACAAATATTGAATTCCCACCACATTGGCGTAATGTGGTGTATAGTCACGATGCAAATAGGGAAGTGAGAATTGGCAGGCAGGAGAAACCCCTTCCAGTTATCCAGAATTCTTAATTGCTTGCATTGAAAAATGCATTGTCTTGACATTAACCCCTTGTTAAAATTAACCTCCATCCCTCTATCCTTTACCATCCAGGCCCCAGCACCACATGCTCTGAGGACTCCTGCCTCCACCAGGGAGTGTGTCTTCAGCTGTGGGAGGGTTTCTCTTGTGACTGTACCATGACCACCTATGGAGGCCCCTTCTGCAATGAACGTGAGTCTACTCTAGCTCGTACATTTTGAATTTGATTTGCCCAGCTATGTGGATTCTTTTTTTTTTTTTTTTTTTTTTTGTGCACAGTTAATTGGTCACAGGAGTATTTGAATTGGTCCATAGACAACTGAGGATTCATAAAGACAGCAAAGTGTATCTTTCACTCAAATAAAAACTAGCTCATGAGATATTTTGTCCTGATTCCTTCAGATATCAAAGTCATTCTTTAGTGATATTTCGACAGAATTGAATGAAATGGAAGGATTAGTGGTGCACAAGTAAGCCTTTAAACCTAGTCCTATGGGACTATTGTAGCAAAACTATCTATGTGAGTAGAGTTGTGTACCTCAATTAATGTGTGTGTGTAATCGGATTTCTAAATAAGTAAACACAATGTCTAATATTTTTTATGGCTGAAAAGTCGTAAGTATTTTGCTCCTAGAGGTGGAAAGACAGTATAACAAAGGCTGTCAAAATAACTTAGTTAATTTAGATGAAATAATTATGGAAAAAAATATTGCGACAAAATAAAAACTTGCAGATTAATCTCAATGATAGCTCTTACACCGACTTGAACGCAGCCTTGTAATCGCCCAGCGCTTATGCGCGCATGGTAATTCAACCACAGCAAAAACTCTTTATCCAGAGATTTTAGACATGGGCCTACTCGCCCGAAATACATTTATAATGACGATACGTCTGAGAAAATAATGTTAAATTTTATTGCCTAATAACTGTCAATTCATCATTTTTAACTACTAGACTACTGAAAGTGTTGAGGCTCTGCTCCTATGTACCAGAGCTGGGCTCCGCCTGGCTCCAGCCCAATTTAATCCCTGGCTCTGCTCCCTGCTAATTGTTACTGAGGCAATTTCACACAGACAGAGGTTGAAGATGACATTGCTGATGCCTATTGATACTTGTAGTATTTATATTAATGCAAATATCAGTAATCAATCAAACTAAATCAGTCGGCAGCCTTCATGAACACTACTCAGGCGCCACTCCTCATCTAAACCAAATAGGAGGCTATTTCCATTAGGCCTAACTCAGGTCTGACAGACTGACACTGACATTCTCCATTTGGACCAAGCTATCGTCAGTGGTCAGTGTCACACTTGTCCCAAGAGGCTGGACACTACTTTTGGAGATGCCACGACGCTGGGTTCGGGAGTGCAGGTGCAGACGAAGGAACACAGAGGTGACAGAGGTGAAACACAAGCCACTGCTTGTCGTTTAATAGAAGAACGTAAATAACTGAACATAGGTAAACAAAGGCTATAAGTTGCTATAAATGTAATCTTGCGGCAGATTAGCCATCTTTAGATTTAGGCTACTGTGTTACAGTGGACATGTTAACAGGTATTGGCTTTATTTTGGAAAACAATCAAATATAGCCTACCCCAATGCCTGTAGCCTCTCTTGTGTTGCCTCTATGGTCTACCTATCGTTTAACACTAAATTCACATCATAAAACCCCTTAAATGCAGAGGAAAATCACAATTTCGAATGCCACTCTATAGAGTTACGTGGTCAAGATTTCAGTGCAGTATTCAGTATTGTCATTGTCTGGAATTCTGGTAACAGAAATCTGAGAAAAAGGCAAACATTTAGATATGTGATTAATATAGATTAATTATATTAATTATTCACAAAGCCTGTAATTAAATACAATGTTTAAATCACTTGTGTACAAATTTGTTGATATTAAATATCTGCGCCTCTGTTGCTATACAGCCTCTCACCACCAGTCGCCGCTAGCACACAGACAAATTATACTACCAAACGCTCTGACCTAACATTGCGCAAGATCGCTCAGGGTCTTGCGAACATGTCTCAGCGGATATGTGGGCATGTAGGGATGTCCAAATAGTGTGAACAATAGAGTGTGAAGATTGTGGTTTTAGTGTTCTCTAAGCATATAAAAAAATATTTTCAGGGAATACCTTATTAATTACTTAAATATTGTGCATGTGAAACAGTATGTTCTCAAATAATGTATTTATAAAAGATTATACTGATTGTATTATCGCTGTATGAACAACTAGAAAATTCCTAAGTCTAGTGAAACTCAGGAGTGTTGAGTTGTAGCTGTGGTTAATGTTCAACACATTAATACATTTTCATTTTTAGCAAATCTGTTAATTACGCCAACATTGTTTTTGTGAAACAGTTTGTCCATGTAGGCGGTGTAGGCCTATTAAAACTGGCTAATTACAAAGTACTCATAAGCACATTAATTTTAGCCGACATGCCTGCATGCCCGCTAAGATGCGTCTGCAATAGCCCACATGTTTGATAGTGTACTTTGGCGGTGTGCTAATTGCATGGCAAACATTTAGCAAAAAGTTGCATGGAAAAAAAGAGACTTTCTTGAGTTGTAACTGATGACACAATAATTTGACTTTTCAGCCAACAATATCTACAGTGTATATACAGATCTATTTTTAACACATTTACATCATGTCAGTACATATTTAAACATTATTTTACACATGTACAAATCTGATTATGCACACACAAATTGAGACAGTTAAACAACTGTCCACTTGTAAATAGTTTTGCTACAATCATATAGTCCTACATGATCCTCTGCATTAATAAATGTACTGTACATGTACATCTCATGTCGAAAACAACTTCATAGTGAAGGAATACTTATATGTTAACAAAGGTACAAGGAGGTCTAACTATACCAGTATATATTTTAAGTGCATAGGAAGAATGCTTAATCTGTTTATTAAGATGCTTTCAATTATGTTCATATGTACAGTTAAATGTAAAAGAAAAAAAAAAGATAATAAATCCAACTGAACTGCAAATTGAAAGTCATCCATTCATAAGTTGAATCAATATTTTATGTCCCCACTCAGCTCTGCGTATCAATGAAATAGTCATTTTACGTACGCAGTACAACAATTAAACATCAAACGATCATTTAAAAGGTTTGCCATATTGATCAGGTCTTGGTGATTAATTTTATGGACAAGCGTTAAGTGAAATAGTTCGGTATGTATACACATTAAATGTTAAACTAAAGAATATTTAGTACCCCTTTCTATTTACATAACAATACTGACTAAAATACATATACACATATAACACTGAGTACACATTTGGTCATGTTTCCTTAATTAAATGTCTATATAAAAACAGCCTTATTAAACTGCCATAATGAGGAAGTATAGCCACCAAGTGTTTACACACAGACTCATTAGACATACAGTATAAGACTACACAATATTTTAAAAGAAAATAAAACTGCAGTAAATTGTAATTTACTCATGAAACCCATGGCTGTTTAAAATACAAGTATTATTTCCTTTCTCTTATCTGCAATGATGTTGATGTGTATACACTACTATGTACAGTAACTGTATGTTATGTAGCTCATTCAAAGTGTGTATTTTGACTCCCAACATGTTCTTACTCAAAAGAATGGGAAATTAATGAATGACAGTAAGTGGAGACATTATTTTCAAGGATTGGATATTTGGCATTTTTCCATGTGTACAGTAAAACAAACTGTACATAGAACTTAGAACAGAAACCTAGAACATAGAAATTGTGGATCCTTTTATTACATGCACTGAAGTTATGAAATGTCCATTGCTGCTTTTCAATGATTTGATCATTCATTTGTCATTGTTTTATGGTATTTGTTTGCCTTTGGAATTATTTATAAGAAACTTGTTTTTGTGGAGCTACAGCTGGCTACAAAAGCTCAACTCTGTTTGGTCAAACAAGTGGATAGTTTTAATTTAACAGTCTGTTGGAATGATTGTCAACAGATGGTTGCTGCTCCGCTGAAGCAACCATTGCCATTTAGCAGTTACAGTCTTTATTTAAGATTCTCTTGAGAGATTCGGCAAAAAAATTATAATGTATGACAATCATGTTGTACTGTCTTATAATAAAATACATCCTATAAATTGTGGGAAAGGTTTTGCAGTTCAGAAGAAATAATTGTATTCAGTCTGTAACAGTCTGAGGCACATCACAGGGTCTGAAGCTCACATGATGACAATATTATTAGGACATCTGTCACGGGCTAAAATTAGTATTAGAAAGTAGTATCGCATCACAAGCAAAGTAAGACATTCTGCATGTATCTCCTAAGAAATCATTAATCTGTTTTGATTTCTTAAAATTATTGACTCGAAAAATTAATTATTTTGGTAACAGGCACCTATACAGAAAGCTGTGCCAGTCATCAGTATCAGTTGGAAGAGCCTCTACTACTGTATACGCCAGCCAGATAGTACAGATTGTGCAGTACTTACTTAGTCTTACTTGATTCTTCTTGGCTGCATGCCTGTGTTGTTGGTATGCCATATATTCTGAACAGACCGTTATGATGACCAGATTGTTCACCTGTTCATTGAATGAAAAGTAAACCTGAAGGATTATGTTCATTTCATAGTTTGTTTAGTGTGAAATTTAGTCTGAGGACTATTGTAATTCATACTAACAGATAGATGAGTGCTAAGGAAACAAAGGGTTTCCTCAGATTCTGACATCTCATTTAATTGTGAAATATTTTATAGTCCCCTACAACCCAATCATGGGAGTCCACATTTGCTAGCATTTGATTAATGTACCTAAGTTGCTGTTATACATTTATATATAATGTGTAAGTCAAGAGTTAAATAATATATAGAAGACCTTTGACAGTAGCACTAGATCTGTAAATTGCATGTGCTTGAAGCTTGAGGACATGCAGGCAAGACGGCAGTCAGCTACTTTTCCTAGTTCATGTGCCAGGGAACAACTATGATTTTTACCTGGCAAAACTAGGATGCCTTCATTTTATTTGTGAAATTAATATTGCACCTTTACAAAGGTATTGCAAACACCAGCAAAATCCCTTC
Organism: Amblyopsis rosae; assembly: GCA_025399935.1. NCBI lineage: Eukaryota > Metazoa > Chordata > Actinopteri > Percopsiformes > Amblyopsidae > Amblyopsis > Amblyopsis rosae. Next base: position 8,454 of record JAODTR010081439.1, on the reverse strand, counting down.
TTAACTTTACATTGTTGATTTTTATGAGTGCATTTTTATTTATTTATTTTTTTTACAGCAATTTGTAGAATCTTTCAATAGAACTAGGTTTTGTACACAATATTAAAATGCATGTGGGGTACTTCTATGCTTGTGATAGCATCCTTATCTCGCAAGCTGCAGTTTGACATAGTAACAGTCTGAAACCCCTCAAGTCAAAAGCTTTTGTCATAATGGCGATGCTGATACTTGTCAATCTAATGTCGTTTAAAGTGCCGGTGGAAACCGAAACATACGACGGACGCTCACGTCTTCATCTTGGGAAAATCATCAGCTAGCCGCTGATTGGCCTGATTGTTTTCTACACGATCAACAAACGCTTTTGCATTTAGAGGTTCCAGGCAGATACTCGCGTCGAAATGAAATTGGAAATCAGGATGGTCTCACGAGGCTAGGCTTCTTCTGCCTTGACATCTTTGAATATGATTAACTATTATATTCATTATGGAAAAGGTTTTGACCTTTTCTTGAGTTGCAGTTCACCGGAGGACCATGTCTGCGTCTTGACTGAGACAGCCCTTTTGCCTATTTGACTGCAGCATTAGTATATTCACCATCCTCCAGGCTCCAGTGAACACAATACCGGATGAGCGTAGAACAGCAAGAAAAATCAATATTTGCTACGACAGTTAAATTGACTTGGAGTAGGAGCTTATCTGAATTATTAAAATAATTCCTCAGAAGCAAAGCCTATACACGCTTGTACTTGTCTTTAGTGTTGGTGACCGAGCCCAGTTTCATCTAGTCTCGCAGAGCCAGCCTTTTCTTATGTAAAATCTGGGACACAGCACTGGCTCAATATCTGCCTACTTGACAGGAGAGGTATTTTGATTGACATGCACAACGTCCAACTACGTAACTCAATGACAAAGTCGGCCGTTAATTTTATACAGAGGAATTTGTTGAGAAACTTACAGAGGAATTTGTTTAGAAACTTACACAACACTGGCTGTTTTCAGGTATTGTATATCTGTTACAGTAGATAAGTTGACTACGGTTACTGAAACTGAAATGAGTAAATAAAGCATTTGCACTATCGTCACACTGGAATTACAGATACAAACTTTTTTAGTGACAATGCTAACAGCCAATGAATATCGACTTCCTCATTTCCGGAAAGTCAGTCAAGCTTACAAAGGTATATGTATCAGATGTTCAGCACAGAGTTGCTTATGTGACGTAGTGCTAATGGACAAAAGAGACTGAGACTATGTTTTATCAGTACCAAGGAGCAGGATATTTGTGTGGGTGTTCGACTCCCAGCTGGAAGGTCAATGAGCATGATTAGACATACTGTACATATTAATGCACTAACTGTTTCACATCTAATCCATTAGAATACAGCGTAGACAGCCATTGCTAATGTTGTAAATTATTTTTGCAGCTGGAAACGGCATATATTTTAAATGGAAAATCCCCAATATAGGCTTAGAGAAACCATGCTTATCAGGTTAGTCATTTTTGAGAATACTTGTGTATTTTGAGCTCATATCAAAACAAACTACTGAGAAGCTCCACCCTACATATTGAAAGGCATTATGAAGCCAAGGGTCATTGTTGTTGTTGTTGGGAGCGGTGTTCACCACTTTGTTTATGTTCCTATTTGCAGAGTCAGGGCTGTGTAGAAGTACCAGATTATTTTTACAGCGCAGACTGAACGGTAAAATAGGAGATATTGACAAAAAGCTACAATAGCTGACTATACCTTTAAATACAATATAAAAGGGCCTTTTTTACACTAGTTCTGTATCTGGAGCATCTGTAGCGGTAGTCCATATGTGTGTATGTGGGTTGTATGCGTGTGCGTGCATGCATGCGTGTGTGTGTGTGTATGCTGTATGAGAGATCTTAGATAGTGATTGCATCCTGTTATGCATACTGAATGTGTATGCTTATCTGTACAAAGAGAATATGTATCAGTATTAAATGATCCTTGCTTCTGAAAAAGATCTTGTCATAATGAACTGACAGTATGGGAAAATTTAAATTTCCTATGGTACATTAAGCTTTTCAAGATTCTTGATTGGGACTCATGTCATTTATTTAATTTTGCATTGATGAATGTTGACAGCTAAGGCAAGCTGAACACATATCCTCATTTGTAAAGATGCTCTTCTCCATGGATTCATGGATATTGATATACTAACAAATAAAAACATATTATCTGAAATCAAACCCAGCAATACAAATGAGCTGCAGTATTATTCAGTCAGGTCACTTTTTCTACGCAAATAATCTCTCAGCAATCAAACGAATTTTCTTGACCATCACTTCCATCACCTCTCCCCATCAGCTTTGTTCAATGTAGAGACAGTCTGTCTCTTCCTGACAATCCCTCCTGCATACCTCTACTTTGTATGACTCAGTTGAATGCCCTGAGCACTTGGCTACTGCTGTTGCAGCCACAGCTTTGTCACAGAGGTAGCAGAGCATGCACACACTGTCTAATTGCCTTGTGTAAACGTGGACCCATGATGGGTTCAAACAGTAAATGTAATGCTTGGATTATATAACCACATTGAAATAGTTACCGCAAATAACTAATGTGTAATGTGTTTGCGAGGATGACTATGAGGCACTTTGATGACTTTTGTAAATGTCTGTACATTATATAAGGAATAGGGCTATTTAGATATTAAAATGATTAAATATGTAAACCACAATATTGGCTCGGCCATTTGAAGACAGGAGGACATCCTCACTGACCAGAGTGACTACAATCTCTTTTGCGGCACTATAAAGACCAGTCGAGTTGTCCTTTGAGAGCTTTACAGTATGCACTAGATAAGCAGTTAAGTGCTTCTCTTTTTGGGTAAATTATTGTATTCATGTGAGCGTTTTTCTCTGAAGAGATATATAATAATTCTGAAAAAAGGCACTGCTTTTATCCAAATGTATAAACCTACTTTGTAAGTGGCAGCTAACATTTTGTTCAAAGCAAGTTACAAATAAGTTGCACATTTTCATTACATTACAAACTTCACATACTGCGTTGTAAATACAGTATTGATATGCATTACATTTTTAATTGCAATTAGATCATTGTTTAAATATAAGAAACAGGTGCAAAATAAGAACTATAGTGAGAAGAGTCTTATAACGCGGAGTGAGGAAACTCTGTGTCCTCCATAATGAAGGTGATCCATTCCCTGTGACAGTGATTTTATATTTATTCATTGGAATGATGACTCCGTGAAGGTTTCATGGAGCATACTGCAAGAGCAATACGGGTCCCAGCACTGAGCTCTGGAGGACACCTGTTTGAGAGATGAAGGATTTAACAGGGATCCATTCCACTTGAACAATTGCTTGAAAGAATAACGGAGAATAGCAAGCGATGCTGAACTCAGTTACCGTACTGAAGGTTAATGATGGAATTATTGTAGTTTTTTGGTAGTTTTTTTTTTTTTACACACTTTGGGGCACATGTGGAACACTATTGAGAAATGTCATATTAACACAAGTAAAATACACACTAGATGCACAACTTCTTAAAGACACTTGTGTATTGATTGATATGAAAACATTTATGTACAAATAATGCTGCTCATTAACAACTCCACTGTACACTACTACGCCCCTTTCTTAGCCTGTGGGTGAAATGTCCTAGCTATAGTTATGAGTTAATGCCAGCCAATAGAATACTATACTGAGACTAATACTACTAATAACACACAATGGCAGTGCTAACGTGCACGCAACACTGCTAGCATGTCTCATTATGTTCAAAAGAATATTTCCTGATTAGTCCGTGTCCATTTATTCACCCTGCCTGCACTGTGCCAATGTCTCCGCAGCTAGCAGATTTAAGTTAAATAAATAAAGTTTATTGTAAGGAGAGACATTATACTGTACAAATACATACTGTATACTGTATGGCCTAATGCATAATGTTAGATGCTCTACAGCAGGCCTATTTAATTGGCGGCCCGCGGGTAAAATGCGGCCCACAAACCTCCCCCATGTGGCCCATGAGGGGATTACACCCTTGAATACTATACATTAGCTCAATATACTGTATAACCACTATACGAATCAATTCAATATATTACTGTAAATTAGTTATTATTAACTACAGCCAAGACATCATGACATAGCCTGTTTGTAAATGTAATGTAGTAGTCCAGACATAATATCAACGTAGTGAAAAGTGTCATGTGTGCACATAGCCCCCATAGCTCCTGTTAGTGAGGATACTGGTTGGGTATGGTACTAGTCTAGAGAGACGTGGAATTAGCTGCATCCTATAATTCTATAGAAAACCTTCGCCATTGACTTGACACATTGAACATCAACCAAGCTGCAGGGTGGAGAGGGTGGTCTCTCTCGTAGACGCTCACGTAAATAATTGCCGAAAATATGTGGCCCACCTACATTTTTTCTTGTTAAAATCTGGCCCACTTGAATTTGTAATTGATTAGCCCTGCTCTACAGTATGAACATAAAATGAATGTCCCATTTTTGCTAAGCACGATTTAGATTTGAGTTTTTAAGGAATTTATAACAGATTTAGTAATGCAAAATACAGACACAAACTCACTTGTGACACTCAATAGCTGAGCTTACATGGACTCTATTATTCCGCTTTGAATCATGCCCAAAGGAAATTCTCCATATAAACACCTCAGTCAGAAGAGAGGCCCACATGTTTACATTTCCATAACCCTACTGAAAGAATAATTCTACGATGAAAACTTCCATTTTACAGGTTTCGAATACTTGATGGTATTTCCGAACGAGTATTCGAATACTCTTTCTAAAAAATAAAAAAAACATTAAAAACACTCAACTATAATTACGAAGTATAACATAAGTAATCTTCGATTCCTAACTTTAGTGAGCACACATGTAAACATAGCCATGCACTTTGATTGACGGGTCAATTGTGCCAGTCAGATCTGTCAAATAGCATATACCTCCTGTATTAGCCAATAAGAGTGTGTTGAATGAATAACCTCACTCTCTTCTTACAAACAGAGCCAATTGCAATCAAATGTGTTGATGACACAGTGTAGGGCAGGCACTTATATTTCAACATGTGTAATACTCGAATCCCAATATTTAAATCGAATACATACCCAACGAACGAATACCTGAATAATCGAATATTTGGGGCCATCCCTAGGGTGGCCTATTCTGCACAGCCACTGTAGCCTATGAACTCTGGACAACACAACTGTGACACGCAAATAAGTGAAGAAGAGCTAGTGGTGACTTTGTCTGCAGTCGTACAGTACCGGTAGGCTAAATCTCTCCACTAGTCACACAAATAGCCCCACCCTCCCAATGTGCCTACAACTAGAGGCTAGCTGGTTTTAGCGTTTTTGTTTTAATCTATTCCAATAAAATGTCACAGCACATGAAAAAAATCTTTGAAAAGGCAAAAACCTGCTATTGGCACACCATAACAAATGCAGAATATGATCATATGATATATTTCTCAATACCCAATACTTTATACATGCTATTTTTATTGTGGGTTTTTTATTTTTATGTGAAAATGGTCAAGCCTACTGTAATAATAGAAGAGAGCTACCTTCAGGCCCTGTTGGGAAATATCCTTTATTTTTCTAGTTATATATATATCACATCTGCATTGTCAAAACGGGAATCTAGTGCATTACCATACATATACAGTATGGTTTCAAGCCCAGAAGGTCGAGGTCATGGTTTGAGCCCCAGAATTGGCCTACCTGGAAACATCCATGTTTAAGATGCCTAACCCTATCTGCTCCTTGTAATACTTCCTAATGTTAAATGGCAATTTATGAGTGAACCTAAGACATTTGTTATTGTATGTCCCAGTTGCTAGTCTTAAGGGTTTTGGTTTTCATTTAGGCCAGTTTGTTGTATTGTTTCATGTCAAGGGGAATCCAGGGTAGGAAAAGGATTGCAAGTGGTGCCAGATCAAAATAAAAAACTGAACAAAATTATTTAGCTCTAGAATAAAAAGAAATATTTTATTCTGTCAATAACCCAAAATACAGTGTATGGCAGTCAGATCTTATTTGGTGTTTCTAACCAATTCCTACCACGTTATGAAGGTGTAAAGGGCACCCCAATCCTATCTACTGTACAGTAGCGCTTCTCCACCCACAGAAACACAGAACAATGAAAGAGTAGCATACAGGAGTCCCTTTTAATAGGGCAAAGTTTGTGTCTCCATGTCTAATTTTCTATCCCCTGGGAAGAGATATCATGACAATGATATCATAGCGACGTCGCTTTTTGATTCTTCGATGTCGGCTCTTCCTATCATTGTGAAGCAGAATTCACCAAGCGTTGGATTGTTCACCCACTAATAGGGAACGTGAGCTGGGTTTAGAACGTCGTGAGACAGGTTAGTTTTACCCTACTGATGATGTGTTGTTGCAATAGTAATTCTGGTTTGTTTAGGAAGTGAGGAGTGGTCTGCTCTGTCAATCTTGTAGAGTTGGAGTAGCAGAGGGGTTGGAGGTTTGATTCTTTTGGATTTCTGTTACTTTTATGCTAATTTGATGTTAATAACTAGGCTTTCCTTGACCACAATTGGCAATAAATGCAAGAGTAGAGATAACAAAAAGGTAAATACATGCCTGTTCCTGTAATAGTAGGCACCTTCTGTTACATTATTTAAGGTTAATCACAAATGTGTCATTTTGCCTTAGGGCAACATTTTAATATATTTAAAATATATAATAACATCCTTAATAATGTGTGAGTACATTTGGCATTATTTATACATTAGCACTGTGAGTATTGTATGTAAGAATCAGCTGACTTCTTGACTTCTGTTACACATTAAGGTTTTTCCAGTGGCACTCAGCGGTCAGCACTCAGCTACTTCACATAGAAGTGTCTTCATGCAAAGCAGATGTTTGATTGCGTCGAAACGCACAAAGAGTGCTTACAGTAATATAATATAACACTTGCTCGTTTTCCGCCCGTGGTTTTAGAGCGTCATCCCCACGCACTCTATTAGATGTGACTGTTCTTTAGAATAATTGATTCTATTAAACAGTGTCATTCATGTTGCCCCCACGTCCCCTGTAACTCCTAGTAGGAAGGAGTTTTTTGCTTAGAAACTATGTGTATTAGATTACCAAGTAGTAATCTAGTAGCACCTCGCCTCAAGACAGTGGCTTTAGCAATGACATGCTTTTCAGTTTAACATTATATTACAGGGATGAATTTAAGATGATGTGTTGTGGTTGGCATTCTGTCTTAGAAGACTGTGGGCTCTATTTTCACGACTCTTATCAGCTTTGCAGTGGGCTCTATTTTCACGACTAACAGCTTTGCAGTGGGCTCTATTTTCACGACTCTACCAACTTTGCAGTGGGCTCTATTTTCACGACTCTAACAACTTTGCAGTGGCCTCTATTTTCACGACTCCACCAACTGCACATACATGATTGTGAGCGCTGGCGTGACCCAAAACGAAACAATAGGACAAACGCCGCTCTGTGTTATTAATGCAAATGTGAGCAGTGACAACACGACTTTGCAGGTCTATTCACTTTTTGTTTGATATATACACTATCTATCACGTTATGTCTCCCTTTTTAAAATACTTTAAAATGTTAAAATGTAAAGAGTCTTATCACTGCTATCTCATCATCTTTTGCTTTCAGCGTTGAAACGAGAGGGCTGCTTCTGCCACATTACAATCCGAGAACAATATAAGCTAAGAGGTTCTCCTGAAGGCACTGCCAGGGAGGCTGTATATCAGCCAGGCCTGGCCAGGAATGGCCTTGGTGAGGTGACCAATCTAAACGGCCACAGGCAGGTTCAGTCTTCATAATAAAAGCGATAAGAACTGGTCAGAGGGCCATAGCTTCTAGAACAAATAGTGTCATTTTCAAAAAAGATCAGAATCAGAGACTATTTTAGTAGTAATAACAGCCAATTTGTTTAAGAGGATATTTTGCAATATGTATTCATGCAAAGACTACATGATAAAGGAATATATATTTGCATATTTTCATAAAGCCTCTGGCTTTTAAGGAAGTATGAACTTATATGAATAATAATGAATAATTTGTAGTCTTTGCTATCAATATGATAGATAACGATAGGGTATAAGATTATATCCGTGGTGGCTAGTAATTTCAGACTCAAGGGAAGCACAGTTACAAGACACTAGATAACTGATATTACCTGGTTTTGCTTTTGAATTAATTCAGTGGTGGGCACTGGTCTGCTATCATCTTTCATTTTGATAAGTAAATGAATCAACTGACCTCTCTGAAATCTGGTCTACACCATTAGCAGTGTGTGCCACATTGTATTACCAAACAAATTGAGATGTACTATTACTATAATTTATATGTCTCAGCCAAATGTCTTATATCTATGTATTTGCCTATTTGCAATGTAAGATGTCCTTGGGAGTTTTGAAAGGCATCCTAAATCAAATTTATTATAATTTATTAT
>JAODTR010081428.1:0-12500 GCA_025399935.1 Amblyopsis rosae | reverse complement strand
TATTTGGCTACAGCTCGTCTCAAACAAGATACTGTCTGTTAGGGAGAAGACGCTGCATTATCCACACAGCACTGCCTCATGCTTAATCATGACTAAAACAAACCTTTTCTTCTAATGGACATAAATATACACAGCAGCACTGCAGTGCAATTGGCCCGGGATCAACCTCCCCACACACACACACACACACACACACAGCATCTTGCAGCCACAAGCTGAGCTGAGCTGAGCTGAGCTACCCCCCCCCCCTCTCTCTCTCTCACACACACACACAAACAGTCTGCAGGAATGCAGCCCCACAGCGTCTCGGCGATGTGAAAGAAGGTAGAGCGTCCTAATGCGTTGATGCGCTGATGCAGTCCCTGGACAGCCAGCTCTGGGTAATCTAGGCCGAGTGGAGCGCCGCTGATAAGAGTCCACCTTTCCGCCCCGCCGCTACACTAAACACGCTTCTTCCTCTGCCTTGAAGGCCGGCCAATCGGCAGGGAGCGGGGTGGGGTGTGGAGCGCCCCGGAGAGCCCCCTACTTTACATCAGAGCCGCGAGAATGGCCGATGACTTCCTCTTCCACCCTGCTCCGAAAATACACAGAATCAAGACGGGTTTGGTTTGAGGAGCCTTCAGACAGGGGCTGTCAAAATGATTCACTCCCCTGTCAGGCCAAGACCCAAATTAAATAATGAAATCTACCTCAAGGTGGAACAAATTTGTGCGTGGTTGGGGAAAGGGGCTGGGGAGGGGGGGGTTATAAGCTCGCTTTTGCACACTGTGCCAAACATATTGAGCTTGAGCATCAGTGAGAGAGAATCAGGGGGCGGAGCCCGTGAGTGAGAGTGGTGTATGTGTGTATAAGGGGAGCGATGATGGAGAATTGATGGAAGAAGACGGTTTACATAACTGCTACTGGAAAGGATGCGCGATGCAAAAGATAGTCTAAAAGGTACAGCAAACATTTTCTTTTTCATCCATCTAAACATTCAAACAAAACAGAAAAACATTATATATTTGTAATTAAAAGTATGTGAATGCAACATGCACGGATGCAACCACACCCCCATTTATAGAAGATTCAGCCCACATAGAATGTGTTATCTTTATACATTGACTTGACTATACACCGGGAAAAATTGTTGAGAATTCGTCTTAGACATGGGATAACATATCAATTGTGTGCCAGCTGCCTTCTCATAAAATACAAGTTATTGTTGAGATGAGTATAGAATTTTCTAAAAATAAATTGAAAGAATATAAAGGGATTTAAACTATGTTTAAATCAATCCTACGCTCACAAGCTAAACTTTGTGTTCAGACAGGCATGGCATAACGCAAGAAGGCATAGTTGTTTTGTTTATTAATATTACTATTTTGGAATTATGTCAGAAATTCCTACACACACATAAGACACCCTTTCTCTGACCAAAAAATAAAATAAATGTATTTTATTTTAACCAATCAATTGACTCAGGCACTCATGGTGCCTTCGAAGTTCTGGCTACAAAACGTGTCATGGCACAGCACACTAGCAACCGGTATGTTTTGCAGTATAAAGGCATCCTTCATCTCCAACTTTTCATCTTCCAAATGTCATCATAACACTAAATATCAGAGTTACCTCTGCCACTCTCTCTTGGGGGCTTGAGGCTGAGGTGTAGCTCTACATCCTTTATACCCCTGACAGCCCTGACTGTTGTTTAGGAAAGATAAGCCTGGACCTAATGGAATTAGACTTGACCAGATACTCATCCATATGTTTGCCTTTGGTGTCTCCTTAACCTTTGAGAGACGTACTGAAATCTGCCTGAGAGGAGCCTTCATGACTCTTGTGTGCACTTTAAAAAGACTAAGTTATCCCCCCTGAGGCATTTTGATCCTAGCACTTTTTCCTCTCAAATGCCTTTTTAATGGAGTTTAGAAGTTTGGTGTAAATGCCAAGTCTCCAAGCCAAAGTGCCTTTAATTGAGTTGTGCTTTTCTAATTTTCCCCGCCCCGCCGCCGTTGCCAATTTTGCAATTTGCCAGCCAGGTCAATTACTCTTCATATTTTGCAGTGTTTTCGACCTAAACTGACTGCTGGCCATACGCTGGCTTGACCTGAGTGGAATCATTAAAAGAGCAGTAGGTGGGCTGGCAGATGTAGGAAAACAGCAGACTACAGGTTTGAATCAGATAGCAAACCTGGCGAATAAACAAAGAATTAACTGATATGATGGTGTAACAAGGGGATGAAAGAAAGACATTATCAACTTGCATCTAGATATTAGAAATAAAAAGCAAAAGGGGAAATAAACTGCTAAAACTTACTGGAAAATGCAAATGCATCTCTTTTTTGTAAAGAAATGTTTTATAATGTTACTATCCCAATACTGCACTAATAAAAATGAAAGCGCCATAAAGCACATATGCAGAAAGAAAGCATTTCTAAGTATTGGCTGTCCAAGTATTTGGAATATAGCTCATCTTACACAACACTGCCCCCTAAAGATTAGGCCGAGGACTTGCACAGAATCATACAATAACAAGGCAACTGTTACATATCTCATCTCTCCATAGAGAATAACCTTGAAAACTGATGTTGTTGTCATTGTTTTTCTGCTTGTTAGCATTGTTATTTCACATGTTGGCAGAACAAAAACACTATTCACTACCTCCCCAACCACAGCTGCTTTACAACATAAATACTCACATGCTCTTACTAGTTTACTGAAGAAAGGATACTCTCCCTTTCCTGCATAATAAGTACATTGTGCTGCTCCAGCTGTTGAATCTTGTGTTCAAAGGTTTCCTGCTCATTCCTCAATTGCTGGACAGAATGCTCTTTTTCCTCACTTACTCTGCAGGTGATGGATAGATAGAGATGTATTGGAGGAGGGCAGTGGGGAAAACATTGGCATATTTGAACAACAATAGTAATATAGTAATAATAATAATAAGTACAACAACAACAAGGCTAAAGCAATTGTTTCTAAATGCTACAAAGGTTTGTGTTAACAATCATTACATTATATTTGATGGCGCTTGTAAAAAAAACACAACATACATTCCCCAGCGTTGTTTATTTATGAGTACATACTAAGGGCTGCCTGTTGTAAACAAACCATAACAAACAATAATTTAAAATACATATTTTTCAAGAGACTGCTAACTTGGCTTTCTCCTTTACACTCACTACCATGTTCATTATCCAATACTGACCCCTAGTGGTGGATATTTAATAATACTGTCTGTCAACCATAGTGAGGGGGAAAGCTTACTCAAAGTTTATATCTTCGTAAAAGTGCAATACCTTGCCAGTTCTTCGATGAGGTTTGTGATGCGCCTCTTATCCTCAGGGCAGAGGTCCTTCAGAGACACCTGACTCTTACTCACTGTGTTTTCTGAGCATTTCTGAGGAAGGGCACATGGTAAGTATATGGTATTAGAAACAACGGAAGAGTGTGTCACTTCAAAAAGATGGTGACGTGACTAGCCTGTTAGTAATACTATACTGCAGACCACACACACCATCAGAACACACATGCTAGTACTGACTGACTGAGACACAGAAAAGCTGAACACATTACACCAGTCAAATCTCTACAATGGCTTTGACATTTATAGAATTCAAACGTTGATGTGTCAATAATGCTGGAGAAAGATTGTTGATATTCAGTATGTATATAATCAGATGCTCCGCCACCCAAATTGGACACGTTGCCAAGACTGGGATGGCTACCTAATCATCCCTAGTTAAAAACAATTGCCCTCTCTCCTTGCCCCGTAACTACTACCCTGGCCGTTACTGCAAATGAAAATATGTTCTCAGTCAACTTGCCTGGTAAAATAAAAGGTCAGAGCATGGGCTGTGTATAAACACCTGGGGTCTCATTTATATTGTGTATGAACGAAACACAGAAAGTGTATGCACACAAAAATATTCGGATTTATAAAACAGTGTGCACATCCTACACTGATTTGCTTTTTAAATATCACAACCTTCCTGAAATCCAACGTACGTGAACGAGCGTCTTGTCCCACCCAATTATCGCCCACAATTTCCTATAAATGGTCACTCAAACTCCCAGAATAAATATGCATTGATGACTGCAATAATGGCAAAACCCTAACTTTCTGTAATGATGTCCAATTGTGGTATGATCAATTCATGAGTTATCGTTCCATAACAAGCCAAAAAATAAGCCTTTAATAACCATAAGATATATTTACTACAATGTTTAATTTCCTCTGTAACATTCAGCTTGCTGAAGTTAATGTTTCACACATTGTTGGCTGTCTCACTGTACATGCGCTTCTTCATACATCTGTCTAACTATTAGGTGTTTCTAATAATAGATTAAAATTCATAGTTTAGGCCTGGCGATGTCCAACCCTGCTGTACGTGAGAGGTTATACTTCGATCTTCTTTTCAAAACATCTCTCAAGTTTCTTCCTTCTGCCATTGGAGTCACAGTTTTCACATTTTATAAAATTTTTGTGCGTATGCATGGGTCAGAATGTGCGTGAAAGTTTGTTTTCGATAGATCACATTCACAACCTTTGCTTGGAAAGTGGCGTACGCACGTTTCCAGCCCTGTTTTGTGCATACGCAACCTTTATAAATGAGATCCCAGATCATTTTTGTTGTGCGCTGCACAGACAGACTAGTGTCGTGGACCATAAGGAGATATTCATTGCCATAAGGAGATACTGTATATTCACAGAATTTGGTTACAATCACTGACTCTGCCTTTAAAAAGGTAGAGTCAGCTATTGCAAGCTAATTGTAAGATAATACACTTATTGTCAAATTCACCAAATATCTCCTCACACTTCGCTATCTTATCATTCCCTGTGCGTGTTTAAAAAAAGAATCCTATACTTCTACACAGCTCCGTCAATAGGAACATAAACATAGTGGCAAACACTGCTCACATCAACAAAGCCGTATTACTACGCTTTGCTTCACAATGCGCTTATATGTGTGGAGCAGCGACGCGGAGGGATATTATTTTTATTTGAGCTCAAAGTTAGCAAAAGTTCTCGAGAATGATAAACCCTTCCTTTAATAGATACTTTTCATGTATGGGGTTCAGGGTTATAAGATCCATATCTGACATGCTCCTTGTCCCTGCTCTTAACCTATACTGCCTTTGGTCCCAGATAGATTGAGATGGATAACTTCTGCTCCATTAGATTATTAAACAAATGAAAAACTCAAGTTCCCTTGTTTTGATACTAGATTGTGTTACAAATGTGCAATATACTGATACAAAAACAGACGGTTTACAACAGTTGGATAACTGTCTCATTTATGGGACAAATAAAGGCATATCTTATCTATTCTATAACAGAAATATGGATACTTTTTCACAGCACTGTACCTGTGATGTGCAGAGGAAGCTGGTAGCTGGGGAAGTATTGTGTCTCATTGCTTCACTGTTGTGTGGAGACACTTGTTGCGTTGTCCTTTTTTTCTTAATATGTACCTTGGCCCTATTTTCCCTCATCATCGCACTTCTGTCACTGCTACTACTGCCTGGCCCAGACCTGAAATGTGTCTGTAACTTTCCTTCCCTGCTCACTCCTGAGAAATTTTAAGACAAACAAAGGATTAACAACAGAAAAAAAAAACTAAAGTTAGTCTCAAAATGTGCCCATTCAAAGTCAGAGATTCACCAGGAAGAAACACCACAGGTTGTTCTTCGTCAGATACTGTAAAAATACGTTTAGGAAATTATCGACATCAACTTTGGACAATTGTGTCTGATATCCATTGGTCATTCAATTGTCAAAAGGTTTTGATTACATTACGATACATAGCATTATAATAAAATTACACCGCCATGGTGAACATGCTGGGTTGACTACCGGTATTACTGGTACGGTATGGTAGTAGGCTAATATACAGTACCATAACAGGCTATCGATGCAATGTGTATGCCCCAGCGTGAAAACAAGGGTCTCAACGCACTCTTGTCTGACATTGAACAACGAAATTCCGTTGCCTATGAGTCAGAATTTGTAACAACAGCATAAATTACCTAACCTAACAAAGGTTTACATTCCCGTGCGATGTTCATATAATGGGAGGATACAGTCTTTAATCCAAAAAATTCCCGACTCTTCATTTGTTGTTACTGCGGCCGCCATATTGAAACAACCGCCACTCCCAGGGAGCCAAGCGTTGAGAAGCAATTCAATCCCGCCTTCCTGTCGCAACACAAAATACGATTGGGCATAACATGTAAATAGTAGTTTTCTATTCGTACAGTCGCTTGTCAATGTTGCATTAAAACTACAAACCGTAAAGCTACTTTTCCTGTTTTTGAGTACAATGACAGCAGATACCACACGATCCTGTGTAAACCAAGGGTTTTATAAATTGTGTGATTTACGTTAGAAATGGAAGAGACGAAAGATGCCATCCCAATTAAAGGTGTCGCTGAAAGGCTGACACTTGGCATCACTCGAATACTTGGTGAGTACGGTACCGTACAAAGCTGCAGACATATTCGTCTATACCGGGTACATATCGTGTAGGAAATATACATTAATTCTAATACCGACTTGCATTGTAATAACGTTCCTTCAGTGTCACCCTGATTCCTTAAATTGCATCCTATGATTTGATCGACAGAAAACATGCCTGGTGTGGCGGACGTGCGTTTTGTGGAGAAGGAGCCTGCAGATAAGAGAGGTCTGCTGTCATGGGAACAGGTGAGACCCAACACAAAGGTATCCCAAAAACCACCTGGCTAAAATAATATGTTCAGCGTTGCCATCATTATTTTCTCTCTACCGTAGAGAAACACGTGTATTCTGCCAGAGGACCTACGAGATTTTTATCTGACAACTGATGGATTTTTACTGACATGGAGTGTGAAATTAAACCGTAGGTATTGTTTTCATATATTTCGTTGTAACCGCAGCAAAATGTTATGTTATATTGCATACTAATGCAATGAAACACCCATGACATTGCAGTTTACATTATAAATGGGTGCCAGCTGGTTTGTGATTGTGAAAGTATACCTTTCTCTTTACAAACAATTTCAACGTACGACTTCCCAGATGGAGTTGTGACAACAATCCATCTGACATGTCAGGTTAATGTATTCCGATGTATAGTTCAAATATGCTTGAAACGTATTAAGTATATGCATGGCATCTGTAATGCCTGGATAATTGAGTGTTCGTGTGTTTGTGTTTGTTCTAGATGAGTGTGTGCCTGTTGGTTGCATGATGATTAACAGTGTAGCGAAGCTGCGTCCCCTGGTCCAGCAAGCATCACTTTTCTCTCTCCCCAATACACCCACCCTTGCTGACCTTGACTGGGAAGAGGGCAGCTCAGACGTAGGTAGGGATGTGCTTGCATGCATGCTTTCATTTAGGTAATTTTAACATGAGACGGTGAATTAAAACATTAAAAAAAAATTTGTGAAATTTTCTCTTATTAAGATGGACGCCCTTCTCCTCCCCATTTTGATTCTCGGAGTCGGATCTTTGAGCTAGACTCCTGTGGAGGGAATGGAAAAGTGTGCCTGGTCTACAAAAACTGCATCCACGGTGTGTGTGTTCACATTTCAGTCTGCATCATCACCATCATCGCGTGGAATCTACTACCCAAAACCAACTACCTCTACAATAGTAAAAAATAATGATAATCTGGTGTGTAAATAATGTGTTGCCATTTGAATGTGTGTTTTCACAGGTGTGGTGGCACAGCGTAGTGAAATATGGTTTCTGGACCGCTCTCTGTACTGGCACTATCTGACGTCCAACTTCACGTCCTACTACAGGATGATGATCACCCACCTGGGCCTACTAGAGTGGCAGTATGTCTTCACCCCGTATGGCCCCAGCCCCCAGGCCAAGGTAGTGGATGGCTCCTCCTGTTAACTCCCATTGCATTCATTGTTTTCTTTGTGTCATATTTGATCAATGTGGTGTCTGCATGTACATGAGAAGGACAATGAGAAGTATATAAACTGTATTTATGTTTTACAGGGGTGGATGTAACAAATGACCTAAACAAGTATTTGTGTGATTTTCATAAAAATAACAAAGCTAACCATAAACCATAAATATTGTTTATTATTGACCTCAGTGTACCATCACACCGCACTTGGTTATTTGTCTCATAAAACAGACTCTAAATACTGTACCTTTCACCAGTATGACCTGAACCTGCTACCAACATACATGCTTGGTTTGTTTACACTAAGCATGTACATACAATACTGGTTCTATTATTGGAATTTGCAGACCTCATGTAATGGTTTTAGAGATATGTCTTTTTTTCTTCTTTTTTTTTTAGCCTGACTAAGATTTGACACTGTGACCCCAGGATGTATGCGTCTACTTGTGTTTTAATCTTGTACTGAAACTGCTATGAATTTCAAAATGTATGTTGTCTTCTCAATGTATTGTGTATATTTATTTAGTTAGAATTTAAGTTTTTTTTTTTTACAGTTGTAGGGCAAGGATTTCTTTCCCTCAACTACAAAGGTTACTTTTAAAGTGAATCCCCTGTACTCTGTTTCTCTTGTTTGTCCTGCAGCAGTGGGCGTCCCTGTACCAGCCCCTAACCTATAATTGTGACATTAGTATGCCCGACCCTTCTGGGGATTCTTACATCAACAAACTGGACCCTACCAAGGCCTTCAAGGGGAAAGCCAAGGTGCCTGCCCCTAAGAAGAAGATGATGGTGCAGGGGACAATCAAGGGCCAGGGGGTTGTGGGAAAACCCACTGGGCCAAAGCGTTGAGACCACTATGTGACCAAAAGAGCCATGACAAATAGCATGCAGTCCTAAGTTAGCAGTCTTTATCCTCCATAGCATGCTGTCTGGATGTTGGAACAGTACAGTACAGTGTGTAGTACCAGTTACATGTAACTGTTTGCACATCTGCCACACTAATCGCACTAGCATGTCAAACATAAAACAAATGTTTTGTGGGCCACGCACACGCACACATTAACATGCACATGAAAAGAAAGAACAAAGGAGTTAGGATTACAACACACTGAGGAGTGTCATTCTCTGCTCAGGCTGCATTTACTGTATTGTATTGTTATAGAAAATAGTTTTTAAACTATTGGATAGAGCACTTTCAAATATAAGCTAAGCTTCAGTAGAGTATGCTCCCTAAAGTATGTAAAACCAATATTGTTCAAAAGGTGAAGGTGCTTTTATTGTCACACACATAATGCGAAATTCATCCTCTGCATTTAACCCATCCCTCAAGGGAGCAGTGGGCAGCCACAGTGCAGCGCCCGGGGACCAACTCCTGGTAGAGGTCAGTGTCTGGTCACATGACACTGGCTGGAGAGTTAACCTAACATGTTAACATGTTTGTTGATAGTGCGGGAAACCGGAGCACCCGGAGGAAACCCACGCACACACGGGGAGAACATGGAATTCAATTAAAACAAAACGTCTTTGCTCTCTAATTTTATGTTAATTATATTGTGTTACTGACCTGATCCATTAAAATGAGGCCAGTTTAAACATGTCTTTGTAAATCATTGTCACACTTAAGAAGAATGGTATGGAATCACACTGGTGAAATTCCCTGGCTATGACTAACACACACTCACAGACTGACACAAACAAAATCAGACCTTGAAATGTCTCGCATCCATGCTCTTTCCCACACATCAGCACATTTTTCTCCAGTGTCTCCTCCCCTGGCTCCTCCGTGGGGTGGTGTCTGGTACAGTCTTTCATCCTGCCCGGGAACGGACTGCATTTATATACTGTAGTGCTTTTCTAACCTTCCGGCCACTCTAAGGGCTGCACGGGATTGCCTCACATTCACCCATACACACACCGATGTCAGCCGTGCGAGGTGATACCTGACCACTAGGAGCAGTTAGGGTTAGGTGTCTTGCTCAAAGACCGTGCCACTGTCGCCATTATATAGCCTATCTATGTTTCCTATGATTTAGAATCCTATTTGGTTGTCACAGCTTCCAGAAGATTTTAGATTTTATGAGGAACTCCCTTAAACAGAAGTCCACATAAAGCTTTGCTTGGTCTCTCTCTCTCTCTCTCTCTCTCTCTCTCTCTCTCTCTCTCTAACCATATGGTGTTTCTTTACATTTTATAGCCCCCCCTGGCACTCCCCTACTTCCTTTGCACATGGAGTGCAGGCCAACCACATACCATTCCGAGGATATAGAACCAATCCACAGTATACTGCACTACTACTTTGCTCTAGACAATGCTTTTGAGCAGTGTCATTCAATGTTTGAAAACATTGTAATGTCTGTAGGAGGGCAACAACTGTCTACAGATTTTCTTTTAGATACTCACCGGCTGTGCACCGCTACGTCTACCCCGGTAGACGAGAGGGTCGCCTCCCTGCGCCTACTGGTCGTGGTGGGGGGGGAACTCTGACTTGTCTGTGCATATGCACCGAACAGCAGTTTGGAGTATTCGGCCTTCCTGGAGACCCTGAATGTAGTCCTGTATGGGGCTCCAGTAGGGAACTCCATAGTTCTACTGGGAGACTTCACGACGCATGTGGGCAATGATGGAGACACCTGGAGAGGAGTGATTGGGAGGAACGAGAAGTGTGGGGTCACCTGCTGGAGCTTCTGCCCCCACGACCCGACTACAGATAAGCAGATGAGAATGAATGGATGGATGAAAATCTAGCACATTAGAAAAGAAAAGGAACAACATAAATTAATTAAAACATCCAGGCAGGAATATCAATACACTCTTCAGTTGCAGTTATTTATCAAAGCTTTAAATGTAGGTGACACAATTATTAAAGCTAGTGTGTTCTGAAGAGTATCCTACTATTCCATTCCACGACCACTGCACAAAATAGGAGAAAGCTGCTAACAAGTTCAAAGCAAATCCTCAGTATCTGATAGAGTTGCCATAGTGGAATAATGTTATTATGATAAAATAGCAGGCTACATTAATGGTGTAATATTTATTGTAATAGAAGACAAAGCACTCAATCAAGTGGTCCCATGGCAGTGTAAAATAGGCTCTCATTGCACACTATGACCCCCACGTATGTAGCGTTAAACTGTTTCTTTGGACATGACCACGTCATCTCATCAGTCTTTTTTATATTTTTTATATAATATTGTTTCTTTTTTTTTCAACCCGTTTAAAACTAACTAAACTAACTAAACTTCACATTTTCACGGGATGGTGGCGCTCTTTACAAACAATGTATTAGGGTGTACGTTTTAACAGACACACTGACGCACATTATAGGCTACGTAGGTCGCAGTCTAAATAATCGGCTACAGTCTACACTTTCTTTCCATATAGTCTACTGTCGGTGCTACTCCTGAACTTCAATGTCGTGGACTGATGTATTCGTTCACCCATTATGGGCGATTTCAACGGTGTTACTGGGACTTATTGTGCGTTCACAACGGAGAGGCTCTTGGGACCCGCGGGCATGCACTGTCCATCTGAAAGGAAAAACAGCAATAGTTACCGGCGCTAATACTGGTAGGACACTATAGGCCTTAAATATTCCTTATGGGTTGGATATTTTTTTATTACAATTTAATGTTTGGCCTAGGGGAAAATATGTATTTGTTAGCCTATCATTTTTCTGTGTTCATAATTTCCTTGAGATAATTTTCATAGAATTGCACTATGTTTGTGGGAGGAATTAAAAGGAGCAAAGTGAGTTGACCATGAACTCTCTCATAGCCTAACTTAAGTGTTCTCACTCTTATAGTTAAACCGAATAGACTACATTACGAAGAAATACGGTCTGATCAATTCAATTATAAAAAACATATTAGACATAGATATATAGGATATACTTACTAAAGTTATATTTATCTCACTCTCACAGAGCCTTTACTTGTCTAAAGTCTTAGACACGACATCAGTGTTGGGCAATAACATTTTTCAATAACTAGTGTAACAAATAACTTTTTCCAAAACGTAACTATAAATCTTAGGGTATTGAACCAACCTGTCCAATTAGTTTGAGAGGCTGCAATGTTATAACTTCGGCTGATTGTTGACTCCTAAGGTTCATTATTGTTCCAATAAAGAGGATTCTGTCATTTTTCAGAAGGGGCGAGGCAGGGTAGTGATTGTGAAAGTAGCATAGTAATGTTAGCACGAGTAACGTCACAAATTACATTTACCCAGTAATTAAGGAGTTTGAAGGAGTAATATGTAAATAGTAACTTATTTATATTCCTATACATTTACTATATTGAGAATAGGCCTATATTAGGTGATGATAAAAGTATATACCATGGTGGTGAGGCCCTGGCGGTATTTTGTGCGCGACGTGGATGCATGTGCACAATCCATACATTTTCCTGCTTTTTGGTACTTGCCCAATCACATGCCTGTATATTGATGTACACTCTTCAGCATCAGCAGCAAATCACACATTAAGGTCTACTGAATTTTTATACCTCTCTGGGAACCATCACCTTATCGTGGCGGAGAGGTTTGTGTGTCCCTATGATCCTGAGAGCTGTGTTGTCTGGAGCCTTGTGCTCCTGGTAGGGTCTCCCAAGG
>JAODTR010081417.1:0-36930 GCA_025399935.1 Amblyopsis rosae | reverse complement strand
TTTAATTGTGTCATGGTTGTAGCCAACTTTTCTGCACTATTCCTTGACTATTGTTATATATGTTGCGACACAATTTTAAGGTTTTCGTTATTCTTTTGTAATCCACGGTACTTTTCGGTTACGGGTCTGTTTGTCGTCGGGTCCGTCAATCTATGGGTTTTTCATTTATGCAAATTGGGTCGGATAAAAAATGCTTTTGGTCATTTCAGATCGGGTCAAATTTTTGGGACCCGTGAAGACCTCTATGAGACCGCCCCCTCCCCCCCGCACGCACACAGCTGCATGTTAACAGCAGACCACTTGCTCATTTCAGCCAATGGAAGTGAGGGACTGAATCAATTCTGTAAACACAACACCTTTTATATTTGGTTTGGGAAATCAGAAGTGAAGAAATATCTATATTGTGGGTGTGAACTATTTATGCATGTGTTGCGGTGTTTGTGATTACATGGGAAGTCGTGTACAGAAAAGTCACACATTAATTTGTGAGTACAAGATGGGGGCGTACACATTTCATATTCTTGTCAACACCTTAAAGAGACGCAGCTGTAGAATCAAAAACTGATTTGGGGGTGATTTTTTTTTTTAAATGGCAGAAATATTACACAAAATAACCGTGTGGTGAACAGAAATTCCCCCAAATAAGAAAAAAAATAAAAACCTTTTACCGTCAAATAAGTTGAATGTTTTTGCAAATGCGTACAGTTAACAATAGTAATGTGGTGATGAATTTGTCTTAAAAACCAAGGTAATCACAATGAAAATGCCAGCACATAGACCTTGGGTGAAAAAAACGAAAGACAAAAATAATGCACCCAAACTAAATATTTACATCTTCGGAGGCCAGATACTCCGACAGACCAGATGAACCCTTTACTAGTAGGCTATGTTAAATATTAAGATATCCCTTTACAGTGAGACAGTGCTCAATCCCAGACAACGGTACAGACCAGCTTCTTAGGTCCAAGCTGACCTCCTCTAAAACCTTAACCACACACACACACACACACCACACAACAGTCAACAGCTACACACACACACACACACACTAACAGGGAACCATAGCACTATATAAATAACACAGGGACCACACCCCCCCCTTCCCCAAATATTCACACTGGCCCACCAGAGTCGCTTCATTTGCGATGGGAGTCAGCGCATGACTGGGCGGTCAGGGCGGGGAAGCAGAATAAAAAGGGGTGCGGGGTGTGGATGGGCGGGGAGGAGACCCAAGAGGGAGAGAGAGGGACCACGCAGGAGCAACACACAGACGAGCAGGAGAGACCCGCTAACCATGGCTTACTCCTCTCACAGTACACGCACGCACACACAAATACGCACGCACGCAAATATGCACGCACGCACGCACGCACGCACGCACACACACACACACACACACACACATATATGCACACAGAAGATCCAAAGGCACGCAATCCAGCCCCACCTCCCCTTCTAACAACATCCCGAGCATCATGAGAGTCCCCAAGCTCCTCGCCCACACACGCACCCACCCTCACCCCAGATGCCCCACCCGCGCACCCGACCCCCAACATCAAGAGTGTGTGCTGCACAGGTGGGCCTGTCCCGTCAGCCCACCTGTGAGGAACCAGTGCATGTGAGAGGCAGTAGGTGGGCCGCTACGGGCCAGGAGGAGGAGGAGGAGGTGGGCCCAGGGAGGCGAGGGTGCGCCCATTCAGTCTGTGTACTCGGCCACAATAGACAGCAGCACCGTGATGTCGTCTGGCTTTCCTCCTGCCAAAGACAAACACAAGTTATGAGCACAGGCCGTACGTGGACAAACCCTCTGTGGCAACATCTGGAATCGGGTTTAAGGCTTCTTCTTAGGGAGCAGGATGGTCTAGTGGTCTGGGTGTGGGGCGCCCAGCCGAAAGGTCGTGGGTTCGAACCCCGGTGTTGACCTACCTGTAAGCATCCTTGAGCAAGATGCCTAATCCCTAACTGCTCCCGGTGGTTGGCCACGCCATTGCAAGGCAGCAATCGCCATCGGTGTATGAATGTGGGTGTGACTGGGCGATTGTGAGGCAAAATACTGTAAAGTGCTTTGAGTGACCGAAAGGTTAGAAAAGCGCTATATAAATGCAGTCCATTTTCTTTGGAACGGGTTGGGCCTCTCCCTTCCGATTGAGGCGTTTATATGGCATTTTCATTCGGGTTGGGCTTTTAACCCGATTCCAATGGGAATAATAGGGTCCATGTAAATTAAGATAATGAGAAAGTTTGACCTTTACCATCAGATAAGAGTGGACAGTCTGCCAGAGCCCCTTTGGGCACCATTGTGTTTGTGTATAACTGGGTTCCTACACATACACACATGGGTGTATTTTGTTTGATCATTTAAGGGGTGGATATATAAAGTGGGGTCTGGGGGTCCCCAAACACCTTCATTTCCTGCATGCTGGTGAATATTTAAGCAAGACTTTACAAATTTGCATTAATTTACAATGGAAATTTATGGAGGAAACCCATATTTCAGGAAAAGGCAACTATTTAAAATATAGCCAAATTTAGCTGTATATTTATAAATACATTATATAGAACACAGTCAGCTTCTCGTGTATTATGCCTGCTTATTCATCACACATAGGAAATATTTACTCAGTTTACTCATATTTCTCAGAGGTTTCGTAACGTAATGTGTATGTGGCACCTAATCATGTCAATGATAAACGTTTTCATTGTAATCAATGTATTAACCCCTGGACTTTACAAACTCATATGTTATCAAACAGTGAGAAACATTCTGACCGTGCCTGCTCCAAACACCATAAACATTTTGTTTTTTTATATTTAACATTTTATAATTGTACTATAGGAAACAGAATAGGGGGCAATTGTCTGGAAACCCACTTCACCCCCCCCCCCCCATACTGTCTTGACACCTTTCCATACTGCGTTGGAACCCTGGTATATAGATCAAGTTCAGTTGAGTGCAGACACACACACACACACACTCACTCACCTCTGACATTCAGCCCATTGTCACAGGCAAACTGGGCGAAGGGGGACATGTAGTTGGGGTCGTAAGCCAGGTCGTGAGCTTGCCTCGCTATGCTCTGTGCCGTCTCCAAGACGTTGTCGTAGCTGGTGGTCTACAAACAGGACAACCAAACAAACCATGGCATTATGAAATACAAACTTTGAGTGTGTGTGTGTGTGGGTGAGGCACATTTGTCCCGTGTCGTTGGAAGGGGTCATGCCCCCTCCCCCAAGTGGATGACTGAAGCATTGCAGGCCTCACCTTGAGCTTCTTGAGCTCCTGCAGGATCATGTAGTCAGGCATGTTGTCAAACAGGCCGTCCGTCGCTGTCAGGATGATGTCGCCCAGCTGGACGTCAAACGACGAGCTGTCGGCGGCCTCGGGGCTGTGGGGGGCACGCGACAAGGTCAACCGTCTCACACACCTCCAGGTCAAAGGTCCCACAGCCAGGCTGTGGCGGAGGTGTGTAATCTGACAACTGATGCTACATTAGCCTCCCTCAGCGCCCCGGTTACATTTCCACATGTCAGCATTAAGTCCTGGGAGCCTCTCAAGGCCTTGCTCTTGGTCCCTCTCTGCTGAGTCGATTAGGTCAAACACACAATTTGACCGATGCACGTCTCCTTAGCTGACACATCTCTGCTGATGGGATTGCAATGATGTATACCGTGTTGTATGGGCTACTGTGTACCCTTTTTACATTTGCTGCATTGTTTTGCTTTTAATGTAAAGCACTTTGTTACTCATGTCTGCAAAAAGTGCTAGATAGATACATTTTACTTTTACTCTTAGTGTCACGATACAGTCTACTGGAAGACAAGTGAGCCAAGAGCATATATCTGAAGGGGCAGGGTCTGACTCTAGGCTTGAAGCAGGCGAGAGCAGCTGTATTCCGTGTGGGAAAGAAAATAATATGTTGTCCCCTAAATGTTTGGGTTGCTCAACTGAAAACAGCCTACTGTGCAATCACTTCTCTCTGTCTACATGCTACCTAGATCAAGACGGTGTAGGCTACGCTTGGCGGTGTAGGCTTTTGGTCTTGCACTACTTAATATGCCTTTAATTAATTAAGTCATATTTTCCAGCTGATATTTTGGCTAAAACGTCTGCCGGACAAAGTTAGACGTGATCGCCTACGTAGTCAGAACACCAGTACTAAACTGATAGAAAGCCTACGCTGTTGCCCAATTGTCTCATTACGGACTGAGTTGGCTAAATGACCCAGAATCACACTATTTCAGAAGCTTTGTGCCACGAACTTGACCATTCAAAACAAAAAAAATGGCGATAAGACCGCGGTATTGGGCCAACCTAAATCACGGCAAGTCCATTTTCTTCACCGTGACAGCCCTATTGAGAATTAATACCAAGTATACAGTAGGAGGCCAGGATCGATGGCAATTAAAAGCCTGGTGAAATAAAGAAGTTCATTTCCTCCTCCTTTGTGTCCCGGGAGCATTTCTCCTATTTTTGGAGTGATAAGAGATAAAACTTTTCTTTTTTAAACATTGGAGGGGGAGATTCTTTTGGTAAAAAAATGTAAATCTAATATATAAAGTAATAATGTAATAAAGTGGGCGTCTCCTTAGGGAGGTGTTCCAGGCATGTCCAGCTGGGAGGAGGCCTCGGGGAAGACCCGAGAAGTTTGGGGTCCCCTGCTGGAGCTGTTGCCCCCGCGATCCACGGATGAGGATGGATGGAAGTAATAAAGTAGATATCGCCACCCTGTGGTTTGGCTGGGTAATAGTAGCATGCCCAGGAGAAACCATTGCGTGTGGGCTCACCTGTCGCTGAGCACTGCGCCCTCCGCCCCAGGGGGGGCGATGGAGAGCTGGAAGGGCGTGTTGAAGTAGTGCTGCTGCTCGTCCGAGCGGTGCACCACCTCCCCGCCGCGCACCACCAGGAACCCCGAGTCGCCAAGGTTGCACGTGTGCAGCTGGTGGCTCCGCCTGTCCAGCACGACGATGCAGGCCGTGCTGCTCCCTGTGGACACACAGGGGAGCGCAGGTCAGTGTGTACAGTGTAGCATGCATGCATGCATGCATGCATTTGTCTCCAACCACAGTCCTCAAAGGCAAATAATATTGGTGCTGTTACGAACTTCTCTCAAAGTTCCATTCAGAACTCTAGAATGAATCTTAAGAATAAAGGCAGCGTCAAGGAATGCAACGTCCGAAAGGTAAAGGAGGAGCTCAGAAACCTGCAGGTACTCAGTGCATGTTCATGGCTTGACGCCAAAGAAATAGAACCGGGTTCTAAACCTTTGCGTCGACGCCCGTCAGACGCCGTCAGCGGGGCGTTGCCCAGTTAAAAATAACTAGTTCTAAAACTCTGATGTCTCTTGGCGCATGACGGGCATAAACTGACGCTGGAACCATTTTAGCCATTTCTGACTCATCCTAAAGCTATGACAGCTATTTTCCCCTCATTTACACGGGAGACGGCATTACTCACTACATTTAGTGCATTAGCTTGTGTGTGTGTGTGTGTGTGTGTGTGTGCACTCACCCAACAGGGGGACCTTATTCTGAAGTAGCTCGTAGTACCCCGAGGTCAGGACGCCCACAGGGTGGCTGGGGGTGAAGCGCCCCTCCTTCACCAGCCTCTCGCACGTCCGCATCAGCGTGGCCGAGAACTGGGACGGGTCAACGCCGTAGTCACGCCAACCGCCCACGCCGTCTGCTACACCTGATGGGACACACACTGGCTTATTACGATACATTTGACCTAAATAAAAGCCTATGAGAAATACGGCTTAGTAGACAATGGTCGGTCATGAAAAAATCAAAATGTATGTAATGACTTTACTTCACCCCCTCTGGGATCTCTGACAGTAAATCAAGGAGATTAACATCATGATCTGTAATGACATTTAGATGTCTGAATGTGATATGCAACGTAATGGGTTAATGTGCTATTTAGACCCAAGAGTCTACATTTCCAAATCCATACCAGCTGCTCTCATTCTCTATCTACTTTGGTATATAACAGCTGGTGCAGGTGCAGTATTGGGTAACTCAGTTATTTGAAACAAGTCTGTATGCTACTAAAAGCAACGTGTAAAACTGAAACCGCTCATAAAACCAACGTTGAATTCCTCCATCTACACCCCGTTGACTCTAAAGGGAGAGATTAATTTAAACTGCAAAAGGATGCAATGAAAATAAGATGAGCCACTACAAAGGGACAGTATGACATTACAATCCAAAAACAGACCCAGTTCCAGTAGAATTCCTAAAACAAAGGCTTTATGTTCTCCGACTAACTGTTTTATGGGTTTATGTTCTGCTGCTGGAGGCTAAAGACATATCAGGCAGGTATGGGCTGACGAGTTGACTCGGGTTCATTTTTGTCGTAAGACTAGGGACAAAGACATGAATGAGTACAATGCCCGTTATCTCGGTCACGTCTGGCGGGTGAATCTAGCAGGGTTGCCCGCTGACAGTATTTAAAGCTCGTTACCCATCCAAAACATCCTAAACCCTACAGCGACAGCTATGAGCCACGTGGTTGTGTTTTGACTCGTTTGCCCTCTATGCAGTTTAAAGGACAGGCGGTTATTTGCAGCTAGGTGGCTAACATTATTAGCAACATGGCCGCCTCCATGCCCAACCATTCTGACCTTTTTAAGACACTACACGATTTTGTCTCAAATGCAAAGTAGCTAGAAATATGATGTTTCGGCAGGCTTAAGGTATTTGACTGAGGACTCCGGTTGCCTTCGCCAGACCGACGTTTACATAAAGCTTGGCGTACATACATATCTGTAGTTGAAAGATCAACCACTGTTTCGCCTAGATAAAGTGTCCTCCCGATATTACGTTTTCAAGGTTCCATAGGAAATTGAACGAACAAAATAGATGTTGTTACATTATTGTACAGCACTATTTATTAGCATTTGTATTACATATATATATTGCTTGATGGCCACTATTATAAGAAAGTATCGCTATAACAACCATTTAAACTACAGGGGGGTGGTATGTTGTGTTTTCGACCAAGATTTACGAACACGTGCTAGCTAGCCCACTGAAGGTCAACCGATCACAGTGCATGTAGGCTATGTCAACGAGAAAGTTAATAACGATGTTGCGTAATGCATACCCAGGACATCTGCGTTTTTGTGGCGTGCAATGAAACAGGCATCGTCCCCGTAGCACATCCCCTTCTTCAGGATCCCCTTACGAAAGTCCTTCCCGAACCCATAACTAGCCGTGACTAGGCTGTAGTCCCGACCGTCGGTCTGAGAGAGTCCGCCCAGGACAGCCCTCGCCACCAGCCGTCCATAAGACAGCACGGATAACATCCCGAGCACCGGAGCACTGCCTTTAGAGCCCGAAACCCGCTCTTCTCACACACCGCACTTCTTCACAACAAGCTTCAACGTCTTTATCTGTCCATTCGACTAGACCGCCGGCCGACTTCCGAAAGAGGAAAACGCAGGATTAACTACAGGCAATAGGCTTTTAGCAACGTGACGGTACGCACAATCTGTTGTCTTTTATGTTTTGTTAGACACACTATCTCCGGTGGTGTGTACTATTGTTCCCAACATGTTTCCACTGCGCCGCATCGCACACTGGACAACTGCTCCACACACGCTAAGCAATGGGATTTTCACCCTCGACGTCACAATGTACGCAAGATTTCTGTGTGCGCCTGATCACTTTCACAGAGCACACCGTTCGTGTGTGGCTCCTGTAGATGCATACATACGCAGTATTTTCTTCTTATTTAATGCGGAGAAACGTATACACAATTATACATCTTGTTATGCACAGAATAAGTAGGCCTGGCGGATGAAGATGGATGGAAAATATATGTCGACAAGAAATTACACTAAACGTAATTAAATAAGTCCAAGCCTGCTAGTACACCAATAACACCAAAGAAATGCTGGGAATCTTGGGCAGCAAAACGACCACACCTATCCTATCCTTTCAACACCACCCGAAGTCGGAGATCATAACAGACAGCATACCCAAAGGGATAACGATTTTTATTATTAACCATACACCTATATCGCTGACTACTGGTAAGTAAAGATTATTCATACATATTGTGGGTTGTTCCAACTAAGTACGGGTTGTATAATGTATGGTAAATTTAATTGCGAGCGATATGCGTTAGCGTTTGTACGTCCTAAGCTAAATATAACGGTGTCGGGGACACGGTTTGATTACAATTGCCGTGGACATATTAATAGAACATGTTAATAGAACAACATAGCACATGTTTTATTTTATTTATCGATGTCATTGTGTACCACGCCCGTACCGTTTAACCATCCCGTCGTGTAGCCCACTGCGCAATCAAATCGTCACAATCCAAAACGTCATTTACAGCAATAGGCTATTTCATCTTCATCATCATCATCATCATCATCATCATCATCATCATCATCATCGTCAGCTTTTATTATCAGAATCAATGTCCATTAGAAAACAAACAAACACAGAAAGCAATACAGTGTTTACATCAAAATTTTAAAAAAAATTATAAAATTATTATAAAAGGCAGTTATACCAGTGTTTCCACATAGTTGACTGGTAACGTACAGTACTAAAACATGGGTTTGACAAAAGCATGATAATGGAGTTTTGAGAATTGTCTAGTTTCCTCAGTAAGGCATGAAAAGTGTTGACTCTTGCTTGGCAAAACAAGTCGCTTGCACTACACCACCTAGGTTTCCTGAGTAATATCCTCATGCAGTCATTGTAGGCAACCTGAAGTTTACGTATGCTTGCCTTTTTAAACGAAACCCATAAAGTATAAAAAACTGTGCAATAAGCTCTAAAAAGAGTTACATGGTCAGAACACATGGAAATTTTCCTAGCCAACATGTTAGTTTGAACATATAAAGAGCGACGTTGTCTATACATGTCATCATCGTCAGACATTTGATCCGTTAAAACGTGCCCCAAATATTTAGTTTTATTACTATTATCTAGCACTTGCCCAGACAGAAAAAAATTAGGAAAGTTAAGATCCTTATCTGCTTTTGTTCTACACATTATGACAACACTTTTTGTGCTTAGCTTTAAAGCCAAATTGGTTATCTGTGGCACAAACATATTTAGACAAATTATCCATCAATATTATTTCCAGAATTTTAGACAGCGCACTGGCTAGTGCAATTGGCCTGTAGTTATCCAGGCTCCCAACCTTGCCAGCTTTGTCCTTGATAACAGGTACAAGAGTGACAGACAACATAGAAACTGGCAACAATCCGTGTGTCATAAGGCCTGTAAATGGCCTGTAAATGGTATTTAATTTGGCTACTATAATGTTTACTCTTTACCCAGATATGTTACCTACCCATCCTTTACTGATAACCTTTAATATTGTACTGGATTAATAAATAATGTCGTGGCGAATTTAGGCTATCTCACGTCTTCATTTCAAGGGTTATTAGGGCCTATTTGATCCTTGTAGAATAGATTCTAAAAATGTATCTATTGACTACTACGGTACCCATAATGAAGATGTTATAGTCTAACTATAGCTAGAACAAGAATTAGCCCTATTGTGTGTGAGGAGTGAAAAGCCTAAACTACTTGATTATAAATGATAATTTTAATCCCTGGGGTTGATTTATTTGGCTATGTGAGTTCATATATGGTAGGCCTATTTTCAGATCATATGTTGTTATTATTTCTGTCTTTATTAGCCTAAATATATGTAGCCTAACTGATTGCATCACACCGTTTTGCCCTTCTTCAGGGCCATAATGGGGAGGTTGTCTAAGGCAGCCTTTGTGTCATTACTGTTCACTGCTCTCCTGCTTACTGAATCTGTGTGGGCTAAAAGAGCGGGCAGCAGTGGGAAAAAACCATCCTCCTCCTCCCCGAAACCACCGAAAACCACACACACTCAGCAGGCAGGGAACTACCCGAGACAGCCACAAACGCCCAACAGGAACCCCAACCCATATCCAGCCGGGGGGAGTTATCCCCATCCAGGAGGAGGTACTAGTCAAGGAGGGTACCCCAACCAAAACCCTGGAAGAGTCAACCCTGCGGGTGGATACCCCAACCAAAACCCTGGGGGCAGTTACCCTGCCGGGGGCAGTTACCCCAACCAAAACCCCGGGGGCAGTTACCCTGGTGGGGGCAGTTACCCCAACCAAAACCCCGGGGGCAGTTACCCTGGCGGGGGCATTTACCCCAACCAAAACCCGGGAAGAGTCAACCCTGCGGGTGGATACCCCAACCAAAACCCTGGGGGCAGTTACCCTGGCGGGGGCAGTTACCCCAACCAAAACCCCGGGGGCAGTTACCCTGGTGGGGGCATTTACCCCAACCAAAACCCGGGAAGAGTCAACCCTGCGGGTGGATACCCCAACCAAAACCCGGGAGGATACCCTGCGGGAAGCTACCCTGGGGCAGGTAGATACCCCAACCAGAAACCTGCTGCAGGTGGCTACCCTAATCAGTACCCAGCTGGTGGTGGTAGCTACCCAGGTGGCTATCCCAACCAGGGATACCCTAACCAGTACCCAGGTGGGTACCCAGTAAGGGGGGGTAATACCGGACCTGGCTGGGGTCAGCCTGGGTCATACCCAGGTGGATATCCAGGTGGTGGAGCAGGGGGTTACCCCAACTGGAACCCCAACAATAAGATCCTAAGCCCGCGCTACGGTGGTGGAGGCTACGGGATGGGGGGAGGCTACGGAATGGGGGGAGGCTCTCCGTTCTCCCGTCAGGTGCAGAGCATGGGGCACAACCCGTCCGTCCAGTCCAAGGGCTTCGCTAAGAAAGCCCTCATGGCAGCGGGTGTGGGCGCGGTGGCGGGCATGGCCATAGGCTACGGGATGGGACGCTTCCCGCGACCGCACTTCAACTTCCGCAACCCTGAGGAGGAGCAGTCCTACAACAGCTACATGTACCGCCGCTACGGCTCCAAGTCCACGGACAAGAACGACTTCGGCCGCGACTACAACTACGTCCCGCCGCCACGCGCGCAGTCCTACGACAGCTTCATGGCGACCTGCTTGAACGAAACGAGCAGCGAGACACCAGCCGCTCCGCTGACACCAGCTGGGGGCGAGAGTGCCATTGCCGACGACGCCGACACGGTCAACATCGAGGAGATCGGCTACCCCGCCCTCGTCGAGCAGGTCCGGAGACGGCGCTGCGTTGAGAAGTTCATGGTTTACTCTGAGCGCTTCCTGCAGAAGCAGACAGCGGAGCAGCGGAACCAGCCCAGCCGCAGCAGCCCGCTGAGCTTCGGGCCGATGGAGCTCTGCGCATCCGCCCTCATGCTACTGAGCAGCACACTGTTGCTCCAGTGAGAAATCTGCTAATAATACAGGTTCCACCACATGTTTACCTTCAGTGCTACTGCACCTATTACTCTACAATCGTTCTACTGGCCGCACGTGTACCTGTGTGTGTGTGTGTGTGTGTGTGTGTGTGTGTGTGTGTATGTTCTGCTCGGAACAAACCATTACACAAACTACCATTTACTTAGACGCTTTTTACGTTATTTTGGTCAAATGTGCACTGGGAAATCTAAGGCTCAACTAAAGGCAGTTGGGGAAACTTTTCACAATGTTGTGTTTATATTGTTTGGCATTACTGCTATTATGCTAATTAATTAATTTGAGTTGTTTTTGTTTCCCTGATGCTTTTCACTTGTACTGTACAACATTGTGCACTGAATGCATGTAAAATTAGTGAAACTAATGTCTTTTAGGTTTTTATGTCAGTTTGTCCAGTACAAGATAAAGTATAATGAGTTAAAGAGTTATTTTGGTGTACCTTTTAAATGTGTTCAATTTAATGTTATGTTGCCCGTAAAGGCATGTTCAATGAGTACATTTCATGTGTATCAAAGCTGAATCTACTAAGCATCCAAACCTGAGTATAAAAACATTAATTATGAAACTTAGACTTTTTATTACATCTGACACCTTCGTAATGATTGGTTGATATGAGTTGTTCATGAATGTGCCTTTTTGGGCTTTAAGACATTTTTGTTTAAAGAAAAGTTTTATTTATTTAAAATGTTAGATTTTAAAACCCTATTTTAAAGAGAGCAGGATTAACTCACATTTATCTTTAAGATTGTATAAATTTTTTCATCAAAAGGCTGTTTCTATAACCTCTTGTCAGCATAGGCCTACTAGTCCAGTTGCTGTATATCACTTTGCTGCAGTACACAAGCTCCAACATACAAACAGTATCAAATCCATTCCCTTTTCCTTTAAGTTCCTTTTACATTAAACATTATTTTGTGTAATGTACAGTATAACAGTAGAAATAAATTTCAACTGTGGATTAAAGATGACTTCAGATAATAACAGGGTAGTTATTATTCTCCAGTTGTTTTGTCACTTGCATTTATTCCTTTGTAATGTCTTATATTCTGTGAAAATGTGTCATTCATATATTCCATGCATGCAGAACTATTTGATCTGTTCTTGTTAACCTTTCTGGTATCTCATCTATAATAATATACTGTAACTGTATTATTGTGAGTGGTGTGGGTGTATACTTTTCTCAATTATTTCCATCTATCTATCTATCTATCTATCTATCTATCTATCTATTTATCATGTTTGCATAGTTTCTGAACATTTTGTATTGATGTTGTCTTTTGGTGCCATACCATTTAACCAGCCACCAGCATTGCCTTTATTTTCAGATAGTTGTTTTAAAAGTATGATTTCAGCCATAACATCCTCATAATCATCAGACAGTAACTCGTCTTAATCTTACAAAGGTGAAGACTATATTAGCCATTATCTTATACTTAGCCAATATAGTGTGAAAGACTCCTAGCTGTGAGCAAGGTTGCCAATGGCGCCATAAGATAGATGTTGTAGGTGAAAGTCAGAGCAGGGGCGGCTGCTCATACGTAGCTGTGCCGGTCTGAGCGGCTGTGAAACCCTGGGCCTTTGCGATGGTAGAACTGGCCCATCTTCCCAGAGTGGTCTTTCTTATACCCGCCATAGCCATGCTTCGCTTTACCCAGAGAACCCAGGCCCACTCCGACGGCCGCGCCGCCCAGCGCGCCCGCGAGTTTCAGCCCCTGTATGGAGGTGTCGCGCTTCGGCGCGGTGGTGGGCTTGCTGTCGCCCAGCCCGGCGGCGCCTTTCCCTCGTCCCCGAAACAAGCCCCCGAGCTTGGAGTCTACACCCGAGCACAGTGGTGCCGTTAGCAACAGGCACGCCCACAGGACAAGAAGCTTCTACTGGACAGTCGTCTCAGGTCTGTCCGGCAACAACAAAAGAACAATTAGAATGACAAAGCATATAGGATGAATATTATAGGCTGCTTTTTGTTTACAAATATCTAGGCTTACTAGTAACGTACTAGTACAAGTAAAGTACTTATTAGTCAAGTATACATAGGCTATAATAATCTACTTCTAGATAAGGATGATCAGAAAGCCTCTAAATCAGATATCAAATAAAGTCAGTGAATCGTTCGGTGTCAGCAGGCCGAAAACACTGCACATGAAAGCAGTCACATGCCAGAGCAAACACAACAAACAGCTCTAGAAAGATCCCCGATGTTCTGCCAAGGTTTTTGTTTTTAGCTTTGCAAATCAGTGTTACTTGCAAAATAGAAACACAGTATTTTACACTTGATCTCTTAGAATAAATATGGTTAAATAAATATAAATTATATATATACTGTATATACTGTGTGTATGTATGTGTATATATATATATATATAGGATAAATATGGTTAAATAAATATAAATTATACATTTACATAATATATATATATATATATATATATTATCCACCTTCATTCATAGGCCTAAATGACATGATGACCTTTATTTAATAAAATGTAAATGTTGGATTATTTACCTGTGTTGCCAGTCCCACCAACAGGAGAATGTGTCTGGTGTATTGACACATACTGTCCTTACTGTACATCCATGCAGTGCTGCCAATCATTACCATCCCCACCACTAACCAGCAGACATCATGCTCCTCCCAAAAACGAATGCCCCCTTTCCATTGGCTCAGAGTCAATAACACAGGAGTAGTTGAACGAAATTAGCTGATTTGGGTTTTCCATACAAGCGCAAGACTGCTTGCTCCCTCTTCCTATTTTTGAGCAAATACAATTTCTACTTTGGTGTATGTGACCATGGCAACACACAGTTTGGTATTTGACAGGTGTTTTCCAAATATATCCTTATAGCCTAGGCCTGCATGCTAACATCTCACACTTGTTTTTAAGTAAAGAAAATTATACCATTTTCTATACCCTGCTCATTTGTTAGTTTTTTTGTGATACATTCATCATATACAGTAAGTATCAGAATGTTTACACATTTTACTGTAGGCTATATTTTCTATTTGTCATATGGTTATGCTTTTGTGTGTCACGTTTTATACAAACCATGCTATAAAATATAAACTAGAAGTGATGAAAACAGTTGAGCTGCTTGTTTTTGTCAATGGCACACAGACAGGGACGGTAGAACTAATGTATATACTGTATAGCAGCTGTGTTCCCGATAAAGTGAATATTTGTACACATCTATCCATACAGTAAACATCCTAACCATTAATATAGGTGAAATGCATGAGCTAATGCACCAATAAAATATGTTGCATTATTGATGGAAATGCCTATTAGTGCTGTACTGGCTCACCAATGTTTCTGACTACTTTACAGTACAAAGGATCTAATGTAATTGCTCCCAGTATATAGAGAGTGCATTGGAGTGCTATGAACCCAGTAACATTCAAAGTCAGACTCAGGACGTTCATTAATAACCAATACATATACAGTATTTAAATATATGCACAATATGTAATTTATTACACATATAATTAAAAAAAATGCATTCAGCAATGCTCACAATGCCATAATGTTTATATTCCCCATGTCCTATTGTGAATAATGCTCTATTCATAGTGGAATGTGTTGTTTACTTGATCCACATCATACTTAGTTAGATAGTTGTCAAAATCTGAGTGGAAGTGGAATGTAATTCAGTGTGTGCATTCAAGTGTAACACTGTCAAGCATGCAAATGGTTAGGAGTAGCTAGTTGTAAGATAAATGATTACCCTGGAATGTAACAGGTTCCTTATGTAAATCTCATATAAGCTTTCAATGCCAAAAGTATTTTTTCTAGCCATGTTTCTGACTGCTGTAATGAAACGACATGTAGTTTTTGTAGACCTGTCTGCCTTACTTATTTATTTGAATATTCTGTGCAACACCAAGCTTTGTAAGCTATTGTACCAAGCTTTGTAAGCTATTGTCCACATTTTGGGGTGGCGTATAGTTAATTAAAATGTATTACACACACTTTGTACACATAATGTAGAAGCCACATGTATAACAAAGAACAGTTACAGTACCATCAACTTTTTAATCCTTGTTACCTGATGTACTGTAAGCGTATATATGGAAATGGTAAACAAGAGATGGGCAATGTACTGTATTTTAACATTTATTTGCAAAGTAATTTACATTCAGAGAGCATTTGAACAACAATACATTTTTTTATGTGAGTGTATTCTTTTTGTTTTGTTGTTTTATACAGTATAATACAATTAGTGTCCCTGACAGTATCTGGTGATTTTTCTCAGATGATCAGCAAGAATGGTGTTCATTTGTGTGTAACACAACATGCTTACAAGGGCCAGGCAAGCATGCATTCATATCTGATAATGGTGGAGGCTTGATTTGTTTAGTGATAAATGGGCGGGTCATTTCTGGACATTCCTCATATTAATTTATTTCAATACAAGCATTGCCAAGTGGCAGGCTAGTGACAAACATGTTGCTAACATCAAATGGCCCTTGTGCTCAATATGTGTCGGTTTGTAAATGTCTACCATGCCTTAAAGCTTTTTCTTTACACTGAATGTATTATTTGTATCAGGTTAAGAGGAACATAGATGGCAGTAATTCGCATGCTGTCCTTAGATGACATTCTCAAAAAGCTGCATGGAGGCCATTATATCTTTATCCTGTTGGGAAATAAAATGAAATTCCGTTGTTTAAGTTGTTTTGAACTGAATGAATTCAGCAACACCGAGTCTCACTATTATGTGGCTATGGTTTACTGCATTTCCAGTGATTGCTTCTCAAAGTCTGTGTAGTGAGACCTGAATATTCAATTCAAAGTAGTTTGAAAATATATAATTAGATGTGTAGTTGCTACGTATGTCTCACTTCATTATATGTTGCCTTTCCATTGCCAAGTTAGTAATTTAGCAGAGACCTTTATCCAAGGCGACTTACGGTAAGCGCATCATTCATTATTACATTAGCTGACTGTATATCAGTCATTAGCCTTGTATCTCTTTATTAGTCACATAAGCAGACATTAGGTAAGAGCAAGGTGTTCATCTGTTCTTTAGCAGTTAAAGGAATGTGCTTATTTGATCTGTCAATGTATTTGTTTCACCTTCTGACAGGTTTCTATGAATTCGTCGACGGTGACCACTCCATCTCTATTGCGATCCATCTTCTGAAAAATATCAAGACATTGGCAAGACACTTGGAATTGTGGATTAAAAAGTCCATACAGGGAAAACCTCTAGTGTCATTTTTGTGTGCAATATACTATACTAATATACTTGCAATAGCGGGTGTGGATCTAATAGTTATGGATGAAGAATGTGCAGGATGGGTGGCTTGTGTTCTATGTGTGCGAACAGGCTGGTTCTGTGGCTGAAAAAGGAGGATACGGGGGAATAGGCTTGTTCTGTGGCTCAAAAAAGGAGGATAAGGGGGAATAGGCTTGTTCTGTGGCTCAAAAAAGGAGGATAAGGGGGAATAGGCTTGTTCTGTGGCTGAAAAGGGGGGATAAGTGGGAACAGGCTTGTTCTGTGGCTGAAAAAGGGGTAAGTGGGAACAGGCTTGTTCTGTGGTTGAAAAAGGGGGATAAGTGAAAACATGCTTGTTCTTTGGCTGAAAAAGGGGGATAAGTGAGAACAGGCTCGTTCTGTGGTTGAAAAAGGGGGATACGTGGGAACAGGCTGGTTCTGTGGCTGAAAAAGGGGGATTGGTTCTGAAGTGAAAACAAACCTGGAAGAATTTCTCCACGTGCTCAAAGGGGTCATGGTCACGCACGCTGGGGGACGTACATCTGCCCATCATGTCATAGATGGATGTCATTATGGAGAGCATTTCCTGATGGAGAGACACAGACAGAGAGAGAGTGAGGGAGAGAGAGAGAGAGAGAGAGATGCAAGTCACCTTTGCTACTATGCTGTTTTATGGCGAAAGGGGCTGGGCTTGGGATCAGTCAATTAGCCTTAGCATTTGTCCCTTTATTGTGTGGGTGGATGCGGTCACTATGGTAACACTGCTCTGCACCACGCTTTTACACACTCCTTGTTGTAACGCCCTCAAGGCCCCAAATGTCTGTGTGGGGTGCAAGGACTTATGGTAACCTATGATAACCTATGGTAACGTAGCTGCTGCAACACACTACCGCTTTAAACTTTGCAGAAGTTATTGACACATTGATATGCTAAAGTGACGCGTTTGCCCTACCTCTTTGGTTATGTAGCCGTCCTTATTGATATCGTACAGGTTGAATGCCCATCGTAGCTTTTCCGTGACCGAACCTCTGAGCAACACAGAAAGCCCCAAAACAAAGTCCTGCAAAGGGACATATCACACACATTATGTAATTTAAAACCATTATCCAACATATCAACTGGCTCAGCCCAGCATTCGTTAATAACTATCAAGCTATGCTTTGGTTAACTCACTTCAAACCGGATGGAGCCGCTTCTGTCCATGTCAAATGCATTGAATAGGAAATGAGCATAGGTCCTTGCATCTGGAAATTGTAGCTGTTGTTTTAATATAGTTTATCACAATGAAATTGTACAAGAAGCGTTCAAGACATTATACAGTCATAGGCAAGAAGGTGTTATTGCCTCTACCAATCACCAGCGCAGCTCAAGAGACCGTTATTGGTACCTACCTCCCTGAGGAAAGAACTGACAGTATATGGTCTTAAAGGTCTCCTCATCCACCAGACCACTTGGACATTCCTGTTGGACAACAGACCAAGACACAGGCTTCATCAAAACAAAGTGACAAGGGTCATACAGGGGATATAAAGGTCATATTAATTCCTTGTGCTTTTCCACTCATTTTTAATATATACCGGTGTTATGCCTAATTCTGTGTCCTGCCGGATTCAGTGACCCTTTCGAAAGTGCACATGTGCCACCTCCAATCATGTGCAATCTATTAACCGGAGCGTGTGATTTCTCGTGCACTTTTTGTGTCTCGCTCCCGAAGTGTTTTAGCTCGGGAAAGGCTTACTAAAAGGTCAGCTAGCTATCGACGGTGGTTTGCTCTGCAAAAAGCTTGTGATTTTAGCGATTTCTGAATAAAAAGTGAATACCAATCTACTTTATCTACACCAGCCTCGTCGTTTTAAGGTTAATTGATGTCTAGATATTTCTAAATATTATTTATAGATCTATCGAACTTTTTCATGCTTTTTTTCCCTTTATTTAACATACTTCGTT
The DNA here is from genome assembly GCA_025399935.1 of Amblyopsis rosae. NCBI lineage: Eukaryota > Metazoa > Chordata > Actinopteri > Percopsiformes > Amblyopsidae > Amblyopsis > Amblyopsis rosae. The sequence continues at coordinate 18,445 of JAODTR010081417.1, read as the reverse complement.
TCGAAAGGGTCACTGAATACGGCAGGACACAGAATTAGGCGTAACACCGGCACATTGTTAACTCAAAGATGTTAGAGAACATATTCAGTATTCAGTATTCAGTATATACCATTCAGTATTCTATTTTTTTTTCTAAATTATTTCTAAACAATGTACCCCTTCACCCTAAGGTTAAAAGACAAAAATGTTTTGGTTTGAAAGTGGGTGAGCATCAGTGAGATGCAGGGTTACAGACTGCAGGGGGCGTCAGTGAGATGCCGTGTGTCGCCAGTGTGTCTGGTGTTGGCGGCGTACGTTCTTGAAGCCCCGGTAGAGAGACTGCAGCTCCTTCCTGGTGAACTGGGTCTGAGCCTGGAGCTGGTCCAGACCTTCTGGCTGGTGGCGCACCATGGACAGCTCCAGCTCGCTGTCACTACTGTCTGGGCACACACACACATGCACACACACGCACACACACACACGCACACACACACGCAAACACACACACACACGCACACACACATGCACACACACACGCACACACGCACACACACGCACGCACGCACACACACATGCAAATACACACGCACGCACCCACACACGCACACACCCACACGCGCACACACACACACATGCACATACACACGCACACACGCACGCACACACACGCACGCACACACACATGCATGTAGGGGGAGAGTGGGGGAAGGGTGCGGGGGGGGGGGGGGGGGGGGGGGGGGGGGGGTTAAGAAGGAGAGAGACAGGTGGATACCAATAAGCAAGTACAGGCACAAAGTACAGAAGGAGAGAAAGAGAGAGAGAAAAGGGAGGGAGAGAAAAGGGAGGGAGAGAGATTAAAGGAAAAAGGTGGAAAAAACGCAGGAAGTATAAAGAAGAAAAACAGAGAGAGACAGAACGGGAAATGAAACACACGCTACATTAGTGGGCTTCAGATGAATCACAACCCAGGAAGGGTTACAACAGGCAGAACCCCCCATGACCAAGGAAGGAGGAGAAAATGAGATAGAAAGACCAAAGGCAAGAAAGATAGGCAGGTAGGGGAAGGAACTGAGGAAGGAAGGAAGGAAGGAAATAAGGTAGGAAGGAAATAAGGAAGGAAGGAAGGAAGGAAGGAAGGAAGAGTGCGCTGGAGACGGAAGTAAAAATAAATTATAGAATTATATTATTATATATAGAATTATAATCCAGGAAGGATTACTGGAAGAACTCACCATCTTAAAACACACACACACATGGTCAACCAGGATGGGGGGACATGGGAGGAGAGAGGAGAGATGAAAATATGAAGACACAAACAATCTATGAAGTATGGACTGAACTGTGAGAGCAGGTAAAACACATGGCTGGTTAGAGAAGTGGCTCTCAAGTGGTCAGGCATGAGATGATATCAAGCTTTTGATATAACATATTTTCATGAGGTTCTTAATCTAGTCTCAAAATCTATCATAAAATAAGCATATTTCATTTGTGTTTTGAAGTTGTGGTTGTTTATGTATATTTTGTGCTATTATGCTATATGTGATGTTGTCTCAAATAAAAGTATGTAACTGAACCACCTGATTTTACAGGTAAAGAACAATGAAGCCTAATAAACATGTCCTCAGCAGCTTTGCAGGAGGCTATGACACAATATACTTACCGGCTTTAAAATTATAAGACATATACAGCTGGAATGAACAAGCAAGGGAGCCTTTTAAAAACATGGGAAGGGGGGAAACAGTAAAATCTCTGTTCAAACTGTCAGCGCAACCAGTGAAGTTACTGAAATAATTCTGTGCCTTCAACATATACAGTAGAGTGCAATTCCACATTAACAACCTCAAATGTATTTGTTCTATTCCATACTAAATCACAGATAAAAATAGAAATAGTGCTAACAATTTAAAGTGGTATCAAGACTAGATTCTGACTGAAAATTTAAAAAATGTCACTGTAGTGTCACTTTTATGAACCACTATAAGGTGAAATGCTTTTTGGGACTTTTCAAGATTGAGGTAAAGACGATAGTCAAGGGCATACTTCAGAGCCTTTATAAGACCCACAAGCCACACAGGAAATCCAACAATTTCCCAAGTTACAGTAAGTGACTTACCTTCCAGTGACAAGGGCTCCCAAACACCAAACTGTTTGAGCACAACATAAAACAGGCAAATAACAACAATGATAGCGAATACTTCCATGCCATCCAGCCCCATGTTTCTCTGATATCAGTGATTAGAGCTCTAAAAATGCCCTCTTTCTGCTTAACACCAAAAACCAAACCTCCATTTTACGTCTATAGATCCGTCATGTACAAAAAAGTGAATTCATACAGGTAGAGCCCCAATCCCCCCAAATGATCCAAACAGACCCCTAGTGTCAGACTGCCCATCTCTGATCCTGTCCACATTGTGTGTTCATCACCGCACCGGCGGGTCGTTCGGTGTTCAACTCCAAAGGCTCCACCCCTCCCCGTTTATTATCATCCCGAGGTTCCCATCTCCCTGTCTCCACAAGTCCCTCCTCGCTCTTTAGGGTTGGGTTAGCGAAATAGGTTTTTTATTTTATTCATTTATTTATTTATTTATTTGTACTAATAGTGTCTGATTGACAGTGCAGACATTTGCTATTTGCCCAGTCATTGTGAAGATGTAAAGATGTAAACCAAGCATTGATCCACACATCCGCTGATGGCTGGAGTATGTGCAGCACTTAAGAGAGGTAAAGGCCTTCCCTCAGTGCGGAGCTGGCTGTTATCTGTACTGGGTCAGCGTCGCTAATCACAGACCTCTGCATAACACAAAGGCCTGGCAACTTCTCCAACTTTCCGGGGATATCTGAAACTTTATGCACCCCCTCCCGAAATTGCCCACCACAGCCAGACGCCAAACGACGACCCACCTAATTTAATAGCATCTAATTTGATAGCTTGAATTAATTAATGATATGAACACAATGAAAATCATTGTTGACTTTTGACTTATTGGAGTAAGATAAATATAAAATCACACTGGCCTTTTAGTCAAACAATATGATGATTACATTTCAAAATAGAAATCTCCTTAGGCCCACAGTTTTAAAACCACTGTATGCTTAATGCTTAATGTCTCACATGGTGTGAGTGGATTAGACAGCACTGTATAAGACTGGCTGCGTGGTGGTAAGGTGTTCATGGTTTTAGACGTGAGTGTGTTTTATAGCATTGCTCTGCTGAAAGTCAAGCAGTGTAGTTCCGAACTGATGACTCAGCTCGACCTAATGGACTTCAGTATGAGCGGGTGGTGATGTATAGGCAGAGGTATAATACTTATCCTAGAACAGAAATGCAATTCAGAAGAAAGCATATAGACAGTATGGACTTGACCTGTCTCAGTCAACAAACATTGTATGCATTATATGAACATATTCATTGAATAAAAGCAGAACTAATCTGTGTTGTTTGCACTCAAACCTCAGTGTAGCTGTAAATGTGAAAGTTCAATTGTGGCAATTTTCTTACAGTGTAGATAAGAACAAGTTCAATTCACTTAGTTTAATTGTGTATATTATGATAGATTTGATGGTGTAGGGATGATGTATATTGCAATGTCTGTATATGTACATTATAAATATTATGCATGTATTATTTATAATGTATATTTTAATGAGAACATAAAAGCTTCAAAACTCAAAAAATGAGAAGAAAACACCCAATCATTCTTAGTCTTAACTACCGACCTTGTATTTCTGGATAAATAAAATACCATATACTGTATTTTAGGTAAAAATGCATTTGGTATTCAACCTAATATTGTTTAAATAGTATGCTTTATATATATTTCTCATTTTGCCTTTACTTTGCCTGCTTTCATTTTGTGTATCCTTCAAAACCGACAATTGTCTTGTGTTTTCTCAATTAAATAATTTAGCTTGTACTGGAATTATCCTCCAAAGTTGTGTTAGAAATATGTTGTTTGTTAGTCAAAACTCATGCATGGCACAGTTGTGTTCAAACCATAAACAATGAGCTACGGCATATTGTGAGGTTCACTTCCACTGAATGTAAATTATATATATTACATATTTTGATATGAGGGGTCAGTTAGAATTGTCTTCCTAAATATATAGTGATAAGCTAATACAATTTCACCAATTATAACTCCTTGCAGTTACCGTTCTCTGTGCATGCTAAAAATATTGTTGAATAATTGTACACAACCCTCGCTCCATAAATCGGAACACAAATAAAGTGGTGCAGACCACACACAACAACAATATCCTAGCCATGGCAATGCTTTTCCAAAGTGGTTGGCGTGGCTTCTGAGGGAGCACCCTATGGCATTGAAGAGAGGGGTTTTTGTTTTGATTTGAATTAGAATATTAGCAAGCTTCTGAGACCACATTTCCACTTGCGGCATGACCGTGCCTATACATTTTCCGACCAGTAGAGGGAGCGCTCTACAAGTCAATAGCAACCAGTTTTCACATGATGCTCAGGTTGGTTTCTTCAGCTGAATTCTCTTGAGTTGAGCTCCTTGAGTTCACATAAATGTAATGCTCATCTCTTTTCCAAGAGTCATGCTTATAACCCATCTCACTGCAGATGTTGGGAAAGGCATATGATAAATGAAACAGCACAGTGTCACCACGATTTTATGAACACATAACACATTTCCTATGTCCATAGCGTCCTCTAGTTATATTACAATATTCCCTCTAATATATAGTAACTCTTTACAAAGGGTGGCCATCATCTTTTGTGTGTCGGTTTGCACATTTGCACATTATAGAGTCAAATATAGCGACCCTTTTAGTGAAATGCCACTGTCTGGTTTTAATGCAGGGCATGCTAGTGCATGTAGCACATATAGCTAGCACACATGCGTACATGTGGAGACTGCAGACGTTAGACCCTGTCTGAACAACACAGGGGAAATCTCAATAATTTAGATAAACAAGGGGAATGTAACGATGTGTCTGGTACAGCAAGCCACCCTCTGAGTTGTGCTGCCCGCTTCTGTCTAAAAGCATCCACGTTGATTTATATGAAAACCACAATGAAATGAAGCCATGTTTGATGATCTGTGTTTATACTAAGAGAGTAAAAAGCTACTAACCCTATATCTCCTCAAATATCTAATATAATAATTGAATAATGTAATGCTGCAGCATAATAATAATAATAATAATAATAATAATACACTTCCATACAATAATTACAGCTTAAAGTACTGTACAGAGGAGGAATATATGTACAATCATGTTTCACAACAACAAAAAACATAAAAATATAAAATGTAAATAAGACATACATAAAATGGTTCTTGATGGCGTATAACATGGGTCTGTACTAGATATACTTCATATTATTACCTGGAGTACTTACTTACTTACTAATATGTTGAAATATGTCCCTGTATATTGCCCATCCGTTTTCATTTATCACTACCAAGATTGTTGCTATTTGAACTCGATCAAAACCAAGGGGTCTGCACATTTATGGAATGTCTTCCGAGCGAGTGGCGTGATGGAAAGACGACACCGCAAACCAAAGGCTGTTAAACTCGGACATAGGATTGACAGGCTGCCCGCAAGTGTCCCCTCCCCTCTGTGTTCGCCCCTCATCCCCGACAAGGACAAGAAAGGCAGTTAAGGACATACAAGACTGTATAATGTATGTTGGAATTCAAAGCAGGAGTTCTAAAGCATATTTCTGACTCATGAATCCCAAAAAGAAGAGATTTATATAGCAGCATTGCAATTCTCCATCCATCACCAATATAGTGAGTGACACAACCACTGTCTATTTATGGTAGCACTCTAAGCGTCTATCTATATGGACCATATACACCAGTGGAAAACATGATCATTGTCTAAACGATGTTCAACCTAAAGTCACTATTTTTTAAATCTTGGAATCATCTCATGGACCCTTGAAACGTTGACAAGCCACACATACGGTATGAAGGTGACACATCGCGACATTCACTTCGATAGGTTGGCGGTACCTGGTCCCTGGGGGGTGGTGCTGGCAATGATCCACTTGACGAGGCAGCACTTCATCAGAGATTTACGTGAAATCCGCGGTTTACGCCATTTGGCTTCGTCGGTCTGGCCAGCGGCGGCGGACTCTTTCCCATTGGCCTCTGGTATCAGGTCACCGTCCATTCGCTTCTCCTCGCCCTGGAAACGGAACACACCATATGATAATATAACAATACAGTTGATTACATCGTTTTGTGCTATTTTCACAAGCAAGATTTCAATTTGTCATTATAGTGTAAAACTCACAACAGATAATCAAAAGTACCTTTTGGCCTTTTAAATTGACTGAATACAAAACATCACACCATATCTTATCAGAATTACATTTCATATGAAATTATTGTTTTTCACATGGCAAGCTCAGAACACTTATTTGTTTTTCTTCTTATATGTTTATATATGTTTTATTATCATTTAATCAAACTGCCTGTAATGGATACTCACTTAAGCATTTGGTTAACCCATAATAATAATAATAAAAAACTATTAATAGAACTAAGGAGATGTCCAACACCGTAGGTTTGCTAATTGAAGACATTTACTTGTCCAGTGTGTGCAGTTGGTTTCGCATGGGCACATATAAAAACTTTAACTGTAGGCCTACATGTCAACATGTGTACATATACTTACTAGAAAGAGATCACGGTCTCTTTTTCCCTGTTGCATTAAAAGGTTAATAAATACATATATACCAAAAAAAATGAACATGTGTATGTAATAACAATGATAGATGTAATAATGGCAGCACACAGGGTTAGGTTGTAACTGATTACATGTAATCAGTTACATGTAATTGATTAGGAAAAACCTGTGACTGTAATCCATTACATTTACCAGATAAAACTGTGGAATCAGATTACAGGTATTTTTTAATATTTAGATGATTACATTTAAAAAGGAAGTTTGCAGAATAAAAAGGCATAAACAATGTGCTGTTCTTTTATTAACCATATATTAACTTCAATCGATAATTGAAATATAGTCCTAGTTTAATATGATCTCCTGAGCAAACGGTCACAAAAATAGAAAGAGTTGCCGCGCCAACGCAATAAATATCATTGGATGGCATTTCAAAGAACAATGTTTAGTCGTGAAGAAATCTAAAAGTTATGGAAAGTAAATAGATTATGTTACTAAGTTTATAAAACTTTAATCTGTTAACCAGTAACTGTAATGGGTTGCATTTACAAAGTAACCTCCCCAACCTTGGCAGCACAGAACTAACAACGGTCAAGTACATGGAAGGCTGCAGGACATCTGAGTGCAGCCCAGTCACACACTGGTCACACGGTTCACAGAGACGAAAAACTGGATATTTTGCGTACCCATAACCATATTTACAGTTACACTGTGTAACTTCATTTATCGGTATACTTGTAATTAGTAAGTAGTCAAAAATGCACCGATTTACATCTACAATATAATTTATAGGGTAGTCTACTTTTAGTATTTGCGGCTAACTTCCTGGAACTATTTTGAGGCTCCACTATCCGCCATTGCTGTGAAAAAACTTACCATTGAAGTAAAACGGAGATGACGCATTTCTCTCTTTACGTGGCTCTGACTGTAACACACTGTATAATATGAGCTGTTGTGTGAAAATAAATGACCCTCTGCTCCCATGAAGAAATGGCGGATTTTGGATAGAGGGGGAAAAGTAGTCTCAGCCTCTTCCATTCATTAGCACTACGTCACATAAGCAACTCTGTGCTGAACGTCTGATGCATATACCCCTGTAAGCTCCACAGCACTTTCTGAAATTAAGAAGTAGATTTTCATTGGCTGTTAACATTGTCACTCACAAAGTCTGTATACGTTATTCCGGTGCAACGCTAGTGCAGTAGCCTGCTTTAACTACTTATTTCAGTTGTTACATTTATTTTAAGCACTAACAGTAGCCTACTTATCTAACAGAACATGAGTCATGTTGGAAAGTTTCTCAACCAATTCCTCTGCATATGTTTAACATTGAATTTGGAATTGAGTTACGTAGTTGGTTGTTGTGCATGTCAGTCAAAACACCTCTCGTGTCATGTAGGCGGATCTTGACGCAGTTAGCCAGCGCTGTGTCCCAGACTTCACGCAAATAAAGGCTGGCTCTGTGAGACTAGGGGTAAAGTGCCCACTACACCTTTAAAAGCATTCTCAAGACCGCTTGCTAACCTCGTGCTCAAATAAAAACAAACTCACTCAGAAGCTCCACCCCCACACATTGAAATGCATTGCGAAGTCAAGCGGCATTGTTGTTTGTGAGCTGTGTTTGCCACTTTGTTTATGTTCCTATTTACGGAGAAAGGACTGTAAAGAAGTACCATATTTATATATTTACAGTAGACTACGGCGAAATGTGAGGAGATATTTGGTGAATCTGACAAAAAGTGTATTATCTTACAATAGATGACTGTACCTTTAATGATGACAAAATGTGTGTGTGTGTTGTGTGTGTGTTGTGTGACCCTATGTATTTGCCATGCAGTTTACCTCACATTGTGTAATAGTGTAGTATAAAACTACATGTTATAAATAATCAGGCACAAGCTTCTTCAGCATGTCTTAAATATGAAACCATGTCAAGACGTACATAGCTTTTGGGAATCTCACTCAATAATTCACAGAATTTAAAACAGCATTAAATAAAGATCCAAGCCACCAGAGGCGTGGTGGTGATGAATCGCAAGCCGTGGCTAATGCATTCTGTCCGATACAAACAATTATTATTATAATAATAACAATAATAACTTATATTTATATAGTGCCTTTAGGTACTCAAAGTTGCTGTACAAAACAAAGCAAAATACAAATAAGCCACATTTATTAGAAAAGATCTGAGAAGGGCTAAAGTGTGGGAAAGAGAACTGAAGCATTGCATTTAGAAACCATAGATACACAATGAGCGTGGAGGATTGCACCTGTATAACACAGACTCAAATACAAGCAGAGAAGATGCACCAGATATACAAGAACTGTTTGCTGGGAAGGACCACAGCAGTGGGTTAATAAAACACACAGGACAGTCATGGTGTCGTCAGGTAGCATGACTCCACATGCATGTAACCAGCATATATATATATATATATATATATATATATAGTGTATATATATAAAAAATACTATGAATAACACACTATACAACCAGCATATCACCATATAACCAGCATGACACACTCCCACTCTCATATTCCATATACATTTGATTAACTATGTAGTTAGTAGTTGATTAACTATGTAGTAGATATTCAAATTGAAAATATCTAGTAGTATCTTCTTTGTTCAAAATCCTTTTAGATTAGATTAAATTAGATTAGGTAAAAAAGAATTGAAAGAAAGCTAGTCCCTTTGTTATAGGCAAGTAGAAATAGTGCTGTTATGGGACAATCTCAATCAACAAGCACAGTTGACCGTCGACGTTCAGGATTTCAGCGATTAAACTTCTTTCACACATTCAACTTCAACTAAATTGAATAGCGTCCAAGTTAAACTGATACATTTCGTTTACCTGCATTATCTCTCCAAGTGGGTCGTTGTTTGTAAAATCAAAAAAATTGCTGCAGACTTGTTTACGTCTACACGCGGATCCTTACAAATGAAGTCTGGCGAGTATCCAATCGCTACAACAGTACCGGGGGAAGGTTGGCGTGTGTGTGTGTGTGTGTGTGTGTGTGTGTGTGTGTGTGTGTGTGTGTGTGTGCGCTATAGCTAAATTTAGATCAGAGGTGGGGAACTGTCCGTTGTTCTGAACGTGTAAACTAGTCGGCACTGGTGGAATGACTGGTGGTGAATGAATACGACTCAAGTCAAGTTTAATGTTAAGGCTACTGTATGTTGAGTAGATTGGAATATAACAAACTATTTATTATTATGTATTAAACTTATATATTATTATTTATGGCATTTTTATGTAATTTGGATTTTGACTTGTTATTTTTACTAAGCACAAAATTACACTTAGATTTGTGTTATGCATGTTGTCTATAGTTTACAGTTCTTTATAGTTTAATAAATATATCAGAGAGAGAGAGAGAGAGGCTTTACCAAAATCCGCCCGCAATAAGCGCAGAATTCTCACTATTACCACTACTACTACAACTACAGGCCTACTAAAGGCTACATTTAGAACTATATGCTATAATTCATGTAATGTTCAGACACAGATAATTGTGTAACATTGAACTACAATTTCCATAGATGTTTCACGGCATGGCTGTGCTTACAAGAACCAATGTAATGGCATTATGCTTTGGAAATCTGTTTAACCACCTTCAAATTCCCTTCCCGATCAATGCTGGCCTTCGTAGACAGGCACCTGTTTCCATCTCTTGGCTATCACGTTCTTTAGAAAGGTAAGTGAATATGGGCGCAGGAAGCTGCCCGCCAGGCCAAAAATAAGCTTTGCCGCGTGTGTGAGGACGGAGTCTCTTCTTCTCAAATTCTACGGTAACGCTACGGAGGGCGGCGGTGCTGGGAAGAGGATGGGTTGGGGAGGAGTAATATAAAGGAATTTGACGAGGGGAGGGGAAGAGAAAGAGAGATTAAGAGAAAGGGAAGAGGGCAAAGAGAGGGAGGGGGGAGAGAGAGGGACAAAGGAAGAGAGAACGAGGTGTGTGTGCGTGTGTATGTTTAGTATTGATAATCTCACCGATCAGATTAGCACTTTCACTGACCAATAAAGGAGCAGATGCTTTGAACAATCTCTAAAACTGAGACACCCAAGGCCTACATGACTATTTTAATTTTCTAGATGATATTTTTCATTATAAACAAAGCTAACACAAAGTAAAATATTACTAAATATGGCGTTCGTTATCGTAAAAGCAACAGAAAACATTTTTCTATGGATTCAAATGTCGCGGTGTCACATACAAGCAAGTTAAATAGATTAAGATAGTAGTCTAATAGGTTTTAAGAAGTCACTAAGCAGGACACGTCTATGAATACGAATATAAATGCAAATACAGATATAGCATCGTTCTATAGCTATATCCTACTACTGCAATACCGCAACAAAATCAATATTGTCATGCCTCCATGACCTCGTGCCCATGGGATTTATCAGCCCACTCCAACACGACATGAAGGCTATTTTTAACCCGGCAACTTCCACGAAGCACCACGTGTGACTGTCAACTTCAGTCACTTAGGATGTGCACTTGCCATATCTGTGTGTGTGTGTGTGTGTGTGTGTGTGCGCGCGTGTGCGTGCGTGCATGCATGCGTACATGCCTGTGCGTGCCTGTGTGTGTGCATGTGTGCACTGTGTGTTTCTCTTTCTTTATACATTTATGCTCCATCACTTAAATATAGGCTACATCATAACATAATAATAATAATAATAATAATAATAATAATAATAATAATAATAATTCATGAAAAGATAACATTCATATGACTTGTGTTAAATATCGACGTTTATATCACAAATATTATCAATGTTACTTATCAATTTTTTGTAATAGGAAGATAAGCATGCACATTCTCCTACTACAATATCATAACATCAAAGAGTGTGTTCATGTCATGTATGTTGTCCTGTATGTAGTCTCAGTAATGCTCTTTAGTATGACTATGTCTACCAATTAGGAGGGTTGCACATTATAGCACCTTTCGACTAAGTAGAACCACTCAATTTAACCTTTACCTCAACTCATTTAAAACGGGTGTGACCCATTAAGCACCAGAATAAAATAATCAAAGCAGTTGAAACATTTTAATTAACGCACTGGTTCTAATCTGTGTTGAATAAACGTCAGACGCCTTCACCCCCCTGCAGAAATCAGGGTTTTATTAAGAAGCAGGAGAGATTACCGCTCAGTTATCACTACTGCGTATTGCCTTTCATTCAACAGCCTGAAGGGAATAGAGGCAGACCATGAAGAGAGAAATTAAACCGAGAAAGTTTCTCTAATCGTCTACTGCCACCTGGTGGCAAAAACGTTCTAACAAAAAAACGAAAGAAACGTCTCTAAAATAGTCTACATCTATTTAATTTAAATTATTTTAAATCAAACGACAAATCTCAACCACGACAGGTATGTACTAACAAAAAGATCAGCAATTTCTTGTTCGTGGCATAATGTATTGTTTAGACATCCCAACCTGCTTGAACTAATTTCCCGGGAGGCATCAGTGATTTCTTAATCTTGACCACTAGATGTCACTTCTGCGTTGTTTTCTGCTTAGATTGAGAATTGAGATACAAAACATGATTTTAAGTCTATGGTTACAGTAACTTTGTCCCGTCCAAAGAAAGGCTTGGCCATTCCAGTAGATACTGTAGAAAATTACCTAAGATTTTTTTCAAACCAGACATGGTCTGACAAAGTAAAATTCACTGAACCACCGAATGGATTCAGACCTGGTTTATTTCAGACAAAGCATTTCTGTAAAGCGTGTAATTAGCAATGCAGAATGCGGCACGACACCAGAATTGGACTGCACTGGTGCTTTTGATGTGCTGCGGTCAAAACAAAACTATAGTTATTCAGCTGTTGGGTGAAGTGCAGTTCACATTCCGTGGTTTTTGCAATGTTAGCCAACTACAGATAAAAGTTATTTGAAAAGCCGGGGCAGTGAAAGCCTCGCGAGACCACCCTGATCTCGCGAGCAGTGAGGCCATCCTCTTGCGTCTGGGTGGTCAGCAGCCATCAGGTTGCGGGTTCAAGTCTTGACAAAGGCCCATTTCCACGCATAAATAAATGCATAATCCGTATATTTGTTGACTCTGTACTCTACTACGGTTTTAGTCATATTCACAAGAAGTTTTATACTAACTATGCTATGGTTTATCCAACATTGATCGTATAAACCAAAGGGGGGTTTATGTAGAAAAGAAATAATTTTATACCTGCTGGAATAATCTTGTATAACGTTGCTCCTTAGGGAAGTGCCTAGACTGTGGAGTTGATCCCTAACAATAATAATTATGCGGGCAGAGTAGCGTACTTATAAAAAGATTCAGGGAGTCTGTTATTACTTAGTTTGGTCTTTCACACGTGCACACACACACACACACACACACACACGTGCGCACACACACAAACAGGCCCCATGCTGTATGACAAACAGCGTCACACACGGAGGATTTATAGGAGCTGTAGATTAGATTTCCCACAAACCTTCTCCAGACAATTCTAGGACGGAATCTCCAAAGCTCCTCCCTCTTTCCCATTTCCTTAGCGATGGTGACATCATGCGGGGGCGGAGGGGGATGGGGGGCGGGGTCAAAACAAGGGGGTGAGGTCACAGACAACCCCTCGCTTTCTGGCATTTCTCCTCCCTCCACTTTCCTCTCCTCAGAGTAAACAGGAAGACGGTGTCTGCCTCTGGATCAGCTGCAGGCAGAGCCGGGAGAACCAGGGAACCAGACCAGACCCAGCCTGCGTCTCTGCAGAGCCTTGAGGCGCAGGAAGCCTTAGAAGAACCCCCACCACACGCACACACACAAAAACACACACACACACACGCACACGCGTCCAGCTCAAGGCAGAAGCGGAGTAGAGCGAAGTAGAGCTCTTGTGGCCGTCCGTCCGTCAGCATGGAGAAGCAGCGGTCCGTTCTCCTGCCTGCGTCCACCACCACCACCACCAAGCCTCCCCCTTCCGCCTCCTCCTCCTGTCACCGGCTGAGCCGTGACCTGACCTGCTCCATCTGCCTGGACCTGTTCAAGCAGCCCGTGTCGCTATCCTGCGACCACACCTTCTGCCAGGCATGCATCTCCAGCTACTGGGCCCGCACCCGTGCGTCCCCTGTGGTGCAGGGTGCCTCCACCTCGGCCCCCGCCTCGACCTCCACCTCGGCCCCAGCCGGCGCCGGCTCCTGCCCCCAGTGCCGGAAGGCGTACCCGGGCCAGAGCTACAGGCCCAACCGCCTGGTGGCCAACATAGTGGAGAGTTACCGCCAGGGCCTGGGGGAGAGGCGGGTGGCGGAGGAGAGGAGGAACCCCGCGCCGGTGGCGGCGGTGGCCCCCGGCTGCGGCAAGCACCGCGAGGAGGGGGTGAAGCTGTTCTGCGAGGAGGACCACGAGCTGGTGTGTCTGCTGTGCGCCCTGCAGGAGCACAAGAACCACAACATGCTGTGCGTCATGGACGCTGAGCAGAAGTACAGGGTGAGTCACGCCACGCCACGTCACGCCACGCCACGCCACGCCACGCCACGCGGCCCCGTTGCCACGCGGCCCCGTTGCCAGGCATAATCATAACCATAACAATCTGTATTTGTATAGCACGTTTCATGCAATAATTGCAGCTCAAACTGCACATAGGATAAAAACAAGGATAAAATGGTAAAAGAAAAATAGAGATGAGAAAGATCTTACAAATACAAGATATTACACATTACGTTACAGACACTACAACCAATACATGTTAAAATAAGATGTAAAAAGCCATAATGTAAAATGACGCATTTCTTTTTTGTTTATTAATTCAACATATCTTTCACACACCATTTTTCAAACGTGGTGGAAAAACAGAGGAAAAACAAGAGCTACGGAGCTTTTGTTTACATTCCACTGACCCAGTCATCCAGTACAAGTGATGAGCAAAATATATTCTTTCCTCTTCAAACTTTCTTGTTAAGTAGCCCAAGTTGGCTATCCATGATACTTGCCATCTAACTAAATTGTTACTGAACCAAACAATGTGGCAACTTTATACTCCTCTATTCTTGACAGATTACTTTACGTTTTTATTACAACATAACTCTAACTGTTTTTGTAGTGTGTTTTGGCATGTCCAGTTAAACTTTATTGTCAGACTCAGGAACCTGAGATAACATAAAACTTTGTACACGCAGACATACACACAGATGCAGACATACACACAGACATACATAAAAAAAACAATGTGCATGGTTTGCACACTTTACTTCTAAAGGCTGAGTAATATGTGTGTGTGTGCGCATATGTACATGTGTGTGTGCGTGTGTATATGTGCCTGTGCGTGCGTGCGCGTTCTTGTGTTTGTGCGGGCATGTGTGTGTGTGTGTGTGTGTGTGTGTGTGCGTGCGCGTCAGGCTCTTCTGACCAGCTCCATGGACTCCCTGAAGGCAGAGCTTAACACGGCCACCCAGTGTGAGAGAGAGGCTGAGGACGAGGTCAGGAAGCTGAAGGTGAGAGCAGTGTTGCTCACGCTACAGCTAACGTTTGACACCTAACACCAGGGTAGTGGTACCCTCAGAGACCCCTGGGCACTGTAATGCATGGGACCCCCACTCGTCCGTAACACCCACACGATAACAACAATATGTACATCCAGCAAACTAAAGGCAAATCACACACACCTAGCTGTAGTCCAGCTGAGCAGGTAGCAAGTACACGTGTCCTGTTCAATAAACCAAGTAGGCTACTGTCATCTTACTCTACACTAATCACAAGACAATGATACTATGAATGAAAGCATCCCAAAGCAGTGTATGGCTCAAGACTATTGCAATAGTGTTCACTGAATATCACCCAAGCTGAAAGCACACCAGTAATTCTGGATCATGACTGAAGATACAACATCACACAACACAGCTGAGTGCAGGGTGCAAAAGGTCAGTAAGTGAGCTGGCACACTTAACACACTGCAAAAGCCATCATTGACACTTGCCCAACAAAAGCTCACACAGGCCTATATCATGCAGCATCACACCACGATTATGCAATACGCGTGTTATGCAAACGAAGAAATATACTCAGCAAAATATAATTATATGGTCCCACAATCAAAACAGACCATGAGCTTACTCAATTCACAGATAGTTCTTCTATTTTTTTCCCTTCACAAAGTTGCAGATCAAGTCGTCACTCCGGCCAACGAGCCTGAGGTGACGTTAGCTTGTTCTGTTCGCCGTTATTGCACACGCTACTTTCTCTTCCATTTCCCAGCCCCACTGGTCTTTTGCTTTCTGTGCGCAAACAAGGCTATTAAATCATTTTTTCCACAGTTCCACTCCCTAATGCAACCTGTCCATAAATCAGTTACAAAAATAATTCCATTGTTGTAATTGTTGTTGTTAGATAAACTGATACTGAATCAGGACAATGTAAACCACCTGCTATGGCTCTGTGCCCACCCACCTACTAATCTATGGACAATGCAATGTCCGCTCAGGTGTTTCCACACTTTCTGGCTCTGTAAATTGGAACACAAAAAAAGTGGTGGGGGAGCCACACAGCCTATAGCCGTGGCAATGTGTGTCCAGTGTGTGTGTGTGTGTGTGTGGGAAAGGGGGGGGGGGGGGAGCTTATGAGGGAGCAGCCAATGGCGCCGAATGGAGAGACGTACTTGTTTTTGATCGAGCTCAAACATCGTCAATCTTTCCCCCGGCGCCACTGACCTACGCGTGTGACCTTTGACCCCTTGCCAGAAGCACACGGCCGACCTGAAGCAGCGCATCGAGGCCCAGTTCGGTGACCTGCACCAGCTGCTTTACCAGGAGGAGAAGCTGCTGCAGGTGAAGCTGAAGACGGAGGAGCGCAGGGAGCTGATCCGCCTGGACGAACACAAGGCCCTGCTCAGCGTGGAGACCTCCCGCCTCCAGAGGGCGCTGCGGGAGGTCGAGGAGAAGCTGAAGGAGCAGGACCGATTCGCCTTGCTGCGGGTGAGTTAGCCCGCTGTGGGGAGTGAAACGGTTGATTTCCATTGGCTGTCAGCATTGCCACTCACAAGTATGTCTTCGTGATTTCCAGTGCGACGCTAGCGCGGGGCTTCATTTACTAATTTAAAATATTCCATTTATTTTAAGCAGTAACTGTATCCTACCAATTTTACAGATTTACAAGACCTGTAAAACAGCCAGAGTCCTGTTGTTTATCCAATGACTCCCTCATTGTAAGTTTAACGTCTGACTTGGTCACTGAGTCTGTTGGTCATTGTGCATGTCAATCACAATACAGCGCCTGTCTTGTCAAGTTAGCCAGCGCTGTGTACCAAACTTGACCTAGTAAAGGCTAGCTCTGCGAGACCAGGTACCCATAATGCATTTGGTGAATAGGGTGTGGCCACGCTCCATCGGGAAGCGTTGTCACAGTCGTTGCCTCCTACTGTGGTGAAGACCTCTGGTCAATTTTGACACTACTGGAGCAGCCTTTCAACCCAATCAACGTCGACACCACGGTGTGCATCGCTTCTTCTAGCTCTGCCGCCATTTTGAAACACGCGTGCGCGACGTCCCGTTTGTGTGGTGGAGGCTAAAGTGACCAGGGTTTCCAGGCTAATATCGCAGTGAGAACTGAGCGTAGCACAAAAGGTTTGGTTGGAGCCAGGCTAGATTAGAGTCTGCTGCTGTTGTTGGCGTTGGACCTGTGTGAAGAAATGTCATCTGGAGAACGTTATGTTGAGTCAGCCCTTAACATGATTATAGGAAGAAACACTGCAGGCTCTCGCAAAATGTGATCAACTGCAAAGCCAAGCCACACCCATCAGCTGCAACAATAACATTAGTCAATGGTTTTATTGCATTTTTACTTTTACTTTACTTTGCTTTTACAAGACACCTTTTCCAATTGTTCTGCTGATTGTTTATAATTATGTTTTTTAAAACAGGGCACTGATATGCACTGATATAACAGCCACACCATTAAATTAAGACTGGTTTTAATGTTTTGGCTGATTTGTTTCTAGTTAATGAAGTTGACTAAGAGTACAGTAGCTAAATACTTGACGGTAATACTAGTAATCTTGATCTATACTGTATCTTAGTTGACCACAGTGAGTCATGACGGAAGAAAGGGCACACTGCTGAATTGTCCTCCGACCACACACGCCACTCCTGCATCTCAGCGCTGAGTGGTCTGCACCGTGATCTGCCCCTCCCCATAAAGCCACGGGTGCTGCATTGTGCAGTCGTGTGGCAATATATAAACAGCGAGTGATAAACTGGGAGTCGCGGGAACGTTACAAGTTGGTGTGCATCGCAACTGAGGTCTGTAAGAACCCCTTAAGAAGAACATCTCCCGTTCCTCAGGTCGGATTCTTCCACTCACTCCGGCTCCAGCCCCTTGTGAATCAAAAACAAAACAAAAAACACTGCCAACACTCCAAGAGGTCTCTTTATTTTAGCCTCACAAGACCACCCTGATCTCGCCAGCTTCAGTTTAATTTCGCCGTCTGGAAAGCCTCGGAATCATTTTGAATGCGTCCGAGTAGCAACTAAACTTTCCACTCAGCGTACTGTTTATAGCTATACGGTGTAGTTTAGGTGTGCCGACAGCGAAAACAACCAGATGGTTCATCCAATCAACTGCCATTAAATTACCTGCAATTCACAAACAGTTTCAATGTATGGCTCCCCAGATGGACTTGTGACAACAATCCACCTGGCATGTCAGGTTACCTTCATTTCACAGGTGCTGTAAAAACGTCCCGCATGAGTTGCCTGATTGACATAGGCGGCGCTGGGGGGGTGCTTGGGGGTGCTTGAGCACCCCCAAGAATGGCCATAGCACCCCCATAGCACCCCC
>JAODTR010081406.1:0-14755 GCA_025399935.1 Amblyopsis rosae | reverse complement strand
ATGTGTATATAGTATTGTGTATATGTATATATATATATATATATATATATGTATACAGTATGTGTATATAGTATTGTGTATATGTATATATATATATATATATATATAATATATACAGTATGTGTATATAGTATTGTATATATATATATATATATATATACACACTTTTTAGCGCTAGCGTTTATTATGGGTATGGGTCATCTTGCATAGTGGCAGTCCTTGCCTCGGCCTGATGGGAAAAGGGAAAACAGCTGACCTAATCAAGGAGAAGGATGCCGACTGAAGAAGGATGTGCCCCGCCCATGTCCTGCCCGTGTTCTTCCTCTGGAACATTCTCTAGGTATGGTGATGGAGGGGGGTGCTACGGAGACTACTGTGCTGTCACACCCAGGACCTTAAAGAGCATTGCCTGTGTCTCTGGAGCCTCCTGCTGTCTCAGGGTTTACACACAAACACACACACACACACACACATGTTTTAAGATACACTCCTTGATTGTGTTAAAGCACCACCCTGATCCCCAAATTTCATCCCTATATCATTTGGCGTAAATATTGAATCGATAAATCAATCAAAATGTATTCATAAAGCACTTTAAAAAACAGTTTGCCAAAGTGTTGTCCGCTTATAATGTCATAATACATTTCACAATAAAACATAATTTACACAAAGAAATTATTATTATCATAAAGATAATTTAAAACGTCTTAAAGTACATTTAACTACAATAAAGATTTTTTTTTTTTACAATTTCATATAATTTACAAGAACATTAAAACATCTGTCCACACAATGTGGATGAAGTTACAGTGAGTAGTTTGGGGAGATGGGTTAAAGTTTCACACCAATACAACACTTTGCTATGAAGCTCGTTTGCACGGCTGTAATTCCAGACACAAATCAAGACCTGTCCCTTTAAACAAAACACAAAACACAAACACGCACACACACACACACACGCACACACACACACACACACACACACACACACACACACACACACATTTCCTGACTGGAGCATGGCGGTCTCAGGTGCCTAATTATTCTAGGTGTGTTTATATTCTCTGAATATTTAAATATAGATTATTATGTTGAATACAAGTAGGAACAATGTGTCAACATAATGGGGGAAAAAAAAAACATACATAACATTACAAACAAAAAAAAAGATGGATGACTGACTACTATGGTACAATATATTGTGTGAAGAGTTTTATTCCAAAATGATTTATTTCCATGTTGAGTCCAGATATTAAACATTGTCCCAAAATATAGCTGATAATATCACAGGTAATTGTTTTGTCAAGCATACTCACATACTACTGTACCTGTGTCCAAATTGACCAAATGTTGGCTATTTCATTTTGGAATATAACATTTTTACATTTCATATTATGACTGCATGAGAACAGGAGGATATTATGTCGCATTTGTGGAAAGTTTTTCTGGGTTGGCTCCCAGTTTGGGATGTTCACTTGTGTCAGATATAGTCCATTAACAAAGTTGTGGTACATTTTCTCAATTTGCCTATTATTATTAAGTATTTAACTTTTTGAACATGATAGTTTGAGTGAATTGACACCTTTCTAAACCATTCTGATTGAACTTTCAATATCCAAAGATTATTCTGCCACTCAAATTGCCTATGTGTGGAATAGCATGTTCACAATTATTTGAGTTCTGGCTCTCATGCACAGATGAAACGCATGGAGATATCAAGCTTCAAAGTATTGTTGTCCAATAACCCCCAGGGTCTAACTCTTTATAATCTCATATGAAGGTTCAGATCTGTATTCAGTATCGACCAGTTATGATATTCAGATTAGTGTTCACAGTGAAATTAGCACCAGCACCGTACCTTGTCAATCAACAGTTCTACCTCATTAGTTTACAAGATTGTTTCCAGCTGGACTTTATTAGTGTTGTACAAATAGCACCTTTTAACAGCTTTTTCCTAATGTGGTCGATATCACAACCTCTGGAATTTGTGGAAATGAATGTCTGTCAGTGACTGTGTGAGCTTGTGTTGTGTTAAACAGGAATTCTGATAACTGTGGTGTGTAACAAATGGTTTGCAGATACGTGCGCAGACAAAGTGATGTGATTGTCATTTATTTGTTTGGTCCTCATGAGGTTTTTGACTGTTTTTAATAATGATTTCGGCCATGGTTAATGTTGAGTCCTCTGTGCAATCAAATTGTACATGGCACATTTGAAAATTATTATATAAAAAAAAAATGCCTGCCTGCATATGCCGTAAGAGGGATCATATTGAAACTCAAATGACAATTTACTCAATAGTTACACAACTTGGTACTATGCACTACAAATGATGTCAAATAGGAAATGAAATGCAATCACAAAAATACCTCTCTCACATGACTTGCTGGGTGCAAATGACGGTTGGTTTGCATGTTTTGCACGTATGTGCTAAACAAACTATGCAGGATTAAAAATAACATATTTCACATTTATCATGGCTGAAATATAATTGGAGATAATTTATCTATAAATTCTGCTACAGTAAATAGTTGTGGGGTTAGTGTAGAACTGAAATTGAGAATGTGACTTAATTGACTAGTGTGCCCTCTTCATAGTGTACAGTATGCCAATGTTTCAATTCTAAAGTCAAAATATATATTTTTTTGCATTTATTTTTGTACCTGTATTGGGTTCCTGGTGCTCTCGTTAGAGCAACTGATGCAAATTTTGAATGGAATCATTTAGAGATGAATTAACTGAATTAAAATTAATTGAAAGAACGGAAACTCAGCCCTAATTCAGTAGCGACATACACACGTGCAGGTGACTAAATTCACCATATATCAAAACACCGAAAAGTAAATATTGTATTTAAATCTATATAACACAATGATCTAATTGCTCTAAAACACTTTTTTTTTGTAGCCACATAATTGTATTGACTCTAAAACTGTATTTTTTGTTTCAGATCAGAATGCATGTTTGTATCTACAAAAATTTATATTTTTGTAGTCTTGCCACTATATAGTTAGCCATGTAAAATAAACACTGAACTGCAGTCGTAGTTGTAATGTAAAGACAGACATGAATGTGTTTTGACAGACCTGACTCAAATAGTACGGAAGGAATACTGATATGTATAAATTAGAATTGCAGCATGCATTTTAGAGTTCACTGCATCAGGACAATTAGGATATTTTCACACATTATTACATTGGAAAGCACTACATTCTTTGGATTATTTTATCTTTTGCTAGCACGTTGGCATTTAGATAAGTTAAAAGTATAAAATATATTGCATACTATTTGACTCAGGTTCTGAATTTGTTTTCACTCTCAAGCATGTTCTAACGATGGTGGGTCTATGGAAAATATTAATATGATCACACATTTTGAGTCCAGAAAGCAGCATATTCTCAAAAGCATTCCATTTTGATACTTTTAACATATCTCGCTCAGTTCAGGTCATGATGAAATGTTTTACAGCAAAGTAATGTGAATGCATATTTGTGTCCTAAACCATGACACTGTAAGAATGCAACAGACCCATGAAAAACAAAGCTATATCCCTGCTGGTGTGATTTATTTGTGTTAGCAAATCAATGGTAGTATTTGTTTTAGAATTGCCTGGGCTACCTTAGTGAAGTTTGTCTTGTAATTTCATACATTGTCAGAGATCATCTCAGACTAACGCTAGCTAAAGATTATTGCTAAATGCTTTCTTATTTACATTTGGCCCTGTTGAACGTTGACTGAGTAGCACATGTTCTACATACAAATGTAGGACATTGATAAACAATGACAGGTTTTTGTGGGTCTGACAAACTGATTGTCAGTCAGTCACTGTAATTTGTTCTGGTGCTTGCCCATAGATAATGGATAGTTATCATACATTTTCATGTAGTCACTAAGCTGCACTAAGGAGTTTAATATTACTACAGACATGTCTGTCAAATGCTGTAGTATATGAGTGTGGCAGTAGAAGCCAAGATCAATTATTAAAATTAAACCTGCCTCCTGTTGAAGGGATGTATTCTCCTTATAGGAGCTTAATTAATTGTGTTCTTTCCTGTGTTTTTTGCATGAGCAATCGTTTTTATTTGAAAGGAAATTGCTCTTTGCTCTCATTTCATGGAGATGTACAGTACATTACTTTTATAATTGCATTTAACCTCTTTTTGTAAGGGTTTTCTTAAATAGTATGTGGTGTTGATTTGATTCAGATCAGTTTCTTATCATTGTATAATGAGCAGCAAGAAGGAAAGTATAATAGCTCTGATGTCATGTTGTATTGCAAGGTTTTACTCATTATAGTGAGTTTTCCATTTCATGGTCCTTTGCTAATTATAGATTTTACATTGTTATTCTTCAGTAGGAGACATTTTACAAGATGTTTTACTTTGTTAGGCTAAGGATTATGCATACAAAGTGCAGTGGAGAGAGTTGTGCTTAATGTATGATGAAACATGAATTTGAAACATGTAAGCATCTAAACATTTCTATAATTTATCTGTGATAAACTGAGAGGGATACACGTAAGAGCATCTCAGTAAAAACTGTGCTGCATGGTTCCGTAAAGAAATACGAAGGCGCCACCTGGTGGAAAGGCCTTGTTCACACAGGTTATGTGCATTTCAATAGCCAGAGGCGCTCAAGCATACTACTGTATCCTCCCACCCTGATTCTGTTGTGGTCTAAAGTAGCACAGACCTAACAGGCTGTAGCTTTAATTATTAATATTCAAGAAGGTAACTACCTCTACATGAGTTCATTATATATTGCTTGCTTAAATTGCAATTAGAGTAAAACAGAATGTCTTCTGAATATCAGTGGAATGCTCTTTTTTAACATTACCCAAATTTAAGATGTGCCAATCAGACAACAGGGAACTAAAAGGATGAGTATCAATTTCGGGCGAGTCATATCCTCTCAGTGCAGACAGCCATTTAGTGATAATGTTCTCTTTTCTCAGGTCTCCCATCTTTGCATCAAATTGTAAAGAATCATGCCAGCATATCCAATTCACAACCGTGTCATTTTCTGTCCTTTTGGGGAAAATATCGAACACGTTTTGTACAGACAAATGAGTGTATTCTGCCTCTCTGGGTTTGTTCTGTAAATTCTGTAAAGTTTGTGGTGAGCTGCATTATCCAGTGATGTCACATTGTTATGCATTTGTTTGGTATACTATATCTACTTAGGAACATGATTCCTGCGTACCAGCTCTGCTGTCACGTTGTCAGCACAGACTGTCTAAAGTTATCTTGACACATTAATGCCCTTGTGTCGAACAACAACTATGTCAAAGATACAATATACATCAACGTTGAGTCTGTTATTGCCGATTAGCACGGTCAACTTCCGACTGTCAACTTCTGACTGTCAACATGCAATTTTCTCAGTTTGTAAACCTACGGATGCATAACGTGAACCTGTGAAAAATGGCAGAAACATTGGTTGTGCAGAATTATTGGACAAAATAGTGGTTATGGTTGGTAGGAATATTTGTGTTACAATGTGAAAATGTCAACTCATAGCAACCCTCCAGATGTCTGTGGAAATTACAGTACACTTGTGTAAATAAACATCAAAGAAAGGCGAAAATAAGCGCCAGTGAGTGTCTTTTCTTCTCCATCACACTGTATCTTTCTTTGATCTCTCATGGATTGCCTTTTAACTTACACTGACATCAGTCAATTAAATTGTCTGCACCCTTTAACTGGCATTTGGCATTATAAAATGGTATTTAAGACCACAGAGAGTTTATAGAGATCCTGCCTACTGGGATTACTGCTAGGTAGGTTATATGCCAATAATGTTTGACCTTCATGGCTTATATGGCATGAGGAATATTGTCACTAGGATTGTATGCATTAATTGGATACAATCTTTTCCTTCAAACATCAACAAATAAATATTGTAAAATAATAGATTTTGAAAGATATGTTGGACAAGAAACTCTCATAATTACATTTAATCCATATTGTATATTGATATTTTTTTCTCATTCTAGCCAATTAAAGATTAATTTTCTTCTTAACGAAATCTGCATGATGCTTTGGCGTCATTGTCTTTATTTTGTAACAAACCCTTTCGAGTTCTTTTGATTTTGCTGTTACAAAAGGGCCACATAGCCTAAATGGGTGACATCAACATCAAATCCATTTACTGTATGTTGCCCACACTTCCCCTGCTTTAGTACGTCAATCATATTTAAGGTTGTCATTCTTTACAGAGCCACACGAGGGCAGTGTGCACCTTTCTCATGACCACTTGATTTACCATTTTACTGATTACTCAAGTCAAATTCCACTCCAATTCCAAGACGTCATGACGTCAGTGAACTGGCAAAACAATGTTGCTTAAGATGCATTAAGTGTTTATTAAATGTATTGATGTGCAGACAGCAACATTCTTTAATCTCAGTCAGTGACAGCAACCCAGTCCTGCAGTTGGTGATGTGTGATATACATGTATGTGCATGCGTGTGTGTATGTGTGTGTGTGCGTGCGTGCGTGTGTGGTTCATTGAGAGGAGAACACAGGCTACAGTCTGTCCCCTCACACCACTCATCGCTGTTAATGAGAACTGCTCCTGCAGACATCTTGGAAAGCCAACCCACACGAGCACAGTTACAAAGCATGCATACAATAAACACACAGTAAAATATTCCCATGCACAAAGACACACATGTATTGTGCTCTGGCACAATGTTACACAGACATTCGACAAGGTAATTATCTAAGCATACATCGTGTGTGTAGTACTGTGTACACATATATACTTAGTGGGGCAGCTACCGTAACAGGGCTGCAGTAAAAATGTCTAAACCAAACCCACACTTTGTGAAGGCATAGTTCAAAATGATAGTGAACTACATAGAAAGATGGAGAGCATGTTCCCAGACTGTCGTAGTCACATGACCCTATGGTGTACATATCTAGTTTGCAGGTATACACAGAAAATACACATCTTAATACACACGTAAAATATCCAATATACACTATACATCTATCATGTTTACATGTACAGCATTTGGTAGATGTTTTTATCCAAAGTGACTTACATGTAGGTCATATACACCAGCAATTGTATGCAAACAAGACTATATTAGAATAATTATAGTGTCATCATGACTACTACCCATATTCTATGCTACTATCATGTCAATATCATTAAATCATGTAATAGCTGAATAGAACATGCACTACTGTCTTTCTCTAAAGGCTTGAAACAGGGTTATGTACAGTATGCATTGCAGGCCCAATTAGTCATGGGTGTCCATACGTTTTAACACTCCGTATTGATAACACGATTATGCTAACTTCAATTTTACGAATGTGGCTAACCTTGCTAACCCAAAGCCTTTGTGGATATTGCTGCTCATTAGCATTTTCAGCATCATATACAGGCTGATGCTATTGTTCCTGTACCCAAGAGTTACTTTGTCAAGTGGATACTGTAGATAAAAGGTATACTATAGGTATACCGCCCAGCTATTGAGAAATGTCCTACATGCAATTTGCTGTGGATAAAAGCGTCTGCCAAACGCTGTAAATATATAATGTATTCTTTTTAACCTTCCCTCTAATACAGTAGGCTATATAGAGCTGCACGGTGACAGTTATGTGTGTCTGTCCTTGGCAGGTTGGTTTGTCTCGGTGGGCGGGCTTCCTGTGTTCTGATGACATCACAGCCCCACCTCTGGCACGTGTCATCTCCCTCATGTGTGCCATTCTCAAGTGAGAGCGCCTTAACGGTGATTGCATATATCCCATATATCACATGCAATAATGCATGTGGCATGTGGCCTATGATGGTTTGCGTGTGCGTGTGCATGCGCGTGGGTGTGCATGCGTAGTGTCTGCAATTTCTCTTGTGTCTGGTATCATCTTAGCCTGCGTTCATGTGGCTTTTCCCTGCAAACTGTAGCCTGCCAATCAAACGCCACCTAAACTAAACAGAGCGAATGGACTGGGAGAGGAGGAAGATTAATGAATGAAGCCAGGCAAAGAGAATGATTTGGGTGGAGGTTGAATGAGGCGGCACCATGATGCACTGTACCATAATTCCTCCACTTTATTCGGACTACATACCTCAGCTGCTATGTCAAGTCATGTGTACTTCACTATACGTGCTAATATTCCTTCTGTAATGGTTATAAAAGGGGAGCCACTGGAGTATGGCAGAGAAACGAAACCATAGAAGTGTCAGTAATGGCTTCAGGCCGTACAGGATACCGTTTTCCCGCGCCCGCTGGGCTCTCTACCTCCCTCTGTTCACTGTTGGGTGGCCACAATAGGGCCTGGGAGATAGATCTGCTTTAACACAGGCTGAATTCTAATTTCCATGGTGTGACCATGTCTCGTATTTGGTGTCAAAGCACGAATGAAGAGAGATGTGAATTGATCGTCCGTAGCAGTGAGAAGTCTGAACTAGATGTACTGTAGTGTGTAGTTTTCCTTTCTAAATGATTGTTATAGCCAAAGTGGGATTGTTGAACTTTTTTTTTAAGTTTTTTTTTGTAATACTTTTTATTATAGTAATATATTCTCTTTTCTTGAACTGAAACTCTCCACCCTGTCTCACTATTTACATTTTGAAACACAACTGGCAACGAAAAGGTGTGTGACTGTGTTTTGAATATCAACAGCAATAAGAGGAGTCTACCTCACAGTAAACATCATGATGCCTATTTCTGGCTGGGTGTTTGGTGGTTGGCTTTACATTGGGACTTAACTTGTGGTCGCTCTAGGCTTGTGGTCGCTACAGCTAAATGTGTTAGCCAGATATGGCATGAAAAACCTCACAGCCTTGGAGACTCACAGTGTGCTAGCCCACATGTTGTCCGCCAATAAGGGTTTGGTGAGAGTTGTGTGCTGGCTATGTGCCATCAGCCATCCTACAAGGGTTTTACCTGCCCTTACATTACATGTACTCTGCTCTGCTGTCATAGCAGTAGGAGCACTGTCAGCATGTACTGTATCAGGCCAGGGCTCAAAGTCCTACACCCACACACAATCGTCTGTGAAGTACACATAACACTGATTCAAGGGCAAAAATTGCAATGAATTAATTCATCTGAGAAAATTATGCTACCCCTTAGCCCCCCCCCCCCCCCTCACCCCAAGGGCAATTTGACAAGAAACAAGGTTTAGCAAGAAATTTAGTATATAAACAGTAAAACAGTAAAAATGCATTTGGAAAAAATGTTTGGTTATATTATTATGTAAATAATATAGTAGGTCCTAGTCACTCTTAGTAGGAACAAAAATGTTTATCAACACCACATTTCTTGCACTGAAGTGTGTTAGTAGCAAAACAGTGCGGCATCTCTATCTCTATATCTCCACACGGAGGGGGTGTATAAAATGACATATGCTTTTTCGGGGAGGTGTGCGTGTGTGTGCTGACAAGAGGTCTGTTGGCTAGCACACCTCCACTAGCAAGCTAGTCCTGATGTGGTAGTTTTATTTCCACACTAGTGAATGGTACAGTCTGAATCTCTGCAGGCCCTGTGCCCCACTTTCCATCTTTACAAGTGTGCGTGTGTGTGCAATGTGTGTGCGTGGGATCATCTTTGTTTATCAAGCATCACCGCTATTTCTCCCTTCGGATGTTGTTAGTTTAATAATGCATGAGACAAGTATGGCAGAACATGGTATTAGGTTGGTATGAATGATAATTGTTGTTGTAGTCTTTGTGTACAAATAGTGTGCGAGTGCGGAAATGTGTTTATATTTTCAAAGGAAGGAATCGTGATCAATTATATTGTAGGCTACAATCCTCACTTCTCTGTTGGATTAATACTATTATGTACAATGTAGAGAAGCCTATGGCCTTGTCAGTGTATATCCAGCTGTTGCTTAACTACGGGCTAAAATAGGCTACGGGTATTATGGATGGTGATACGCACACACACATACACACACATACACATACACACACATACACACACACACAGGAATGAGGGTGGTCTGTTAAAATAGTAAGAGTTGTCTATAATGTAATTAGATTAATTCAAATACAGTATGTGAATTTCAACTATATCAATAGGTTTAAAGCTTTTGCTTCCACCGGGCCATATAAAGCACACTGTTGCTCCAGAGCAAAGACAAATGTGTAATGTTCATTATTACATGTACTCAAATTACTGTATGTTTCACAGTGATGGATAAAAGAGTTATAAAGTTTAAATTCACTTTTGTTCTACCCCTGACTTATTGAAATATTTCTTCCAAACATAATGGTGTATTACACTGTGACAGAACCTCATTTCTTTAGTGTAGAAAAACATACCACTCTGCTTAATTAACTTAACTTGACACATGGTGAGTGCATGTGTGCTTTAATGTGTGTGCACACTACAGTATGTAGGCTACAGCATGTGTGTGTCTGTCAGAGATTAATTGCTCTTGATGCTGCACAGATGCATTCTGCAGTGTTAATTTTAATATGTATTGGGTCAGTGTATTTATTGTGCCTCCACCAATGTGCATTTAAACTGTTACAGTAGGGTGATATCTGCTCTATAAACAGTTATATATAAAAAGTGTGGTGCTGTTAGGGTTACCAGTGATACCAACCTCATTACCGGGCAACTTCTGCATGTCATAGAATTATAGGCACTGACATACGTGTCTGTCGTTACTGTGGTAACCAACCCTGCTTGCCTGTCTTGATGTATGAGCTGCAAAGCACAGCAATGAAAATAGCTGTCCAGTTTGATCTACGGTGTTTATGCCCACACTGGTTGCTAATGCAGTATTGTGCACCGCTATTGCATCCCTGTAGATAATAATATTAGAGATAATGCTATCAATATAATCAAGTTTACTATTCCCCGGACATTTCAGTTTTTAAAGCAATTTTTAGCCGCTTGAATGGGTCATGAATTTAATTATTTTAGGGGCGTTAAAGGCAATAAAAGATACGGAGACACATAGATTAGCGATTTATTTTAATTTAACATACAATGCTGGAAGAACAAGGGAACTCTTGAATGTATGGCATTACTGTATATAGCAGGTACTGACAAGTATAAAGAAACAACTGGATTATATTTGAATTAAGGAATGGAATTAATTGAGAATTGAGACAAGAATGTCATGTTTATAGATATATTTTGTAATTTGCATGTCAGTGGCATTAAAGACGAATGTAAAACACCGATTGCAATATTGGTTTGCACTGTATAATCATAGGAAAACGGAAATATGTATGGTATAAAATAATTTAAACCTCAATCACAATGCAGGAATTCAAGTGCAGTGAATATATTAGCTGTATTAATACTGGCCACTGTATTAATATACAGTACTTTATTAATATACAGTACCCTCTAAATGCTCCAAATCCTCTTCCCTGGGAGGGTTAATCTGGCAGAGATTTGATCTGTGATCTGATTGCGTATTCATATCCACTGATGTTATGCGGTTCCAGTGACATCTGAACAGTTGGACACTGGAGCTTGGTGATTAAGATTTGAAATTGCATGCCAAGCCTTAGGCCATCAAAGTCATGCATATATATATATCATGTATATGCACGTCCAGCTGACCAGGTGGGCTGTATGAGAGCGCTGAGGCGGACAGCAAAGCACGCTTTCTACTCCTTATGTCTCCACTACAAGATCCCACTTGCTATTCATAAAAGCATAGTCATACACATTAATCAGTGCAGCAGCCTTTTTTTTATGGCAACCACACTAAAGCATTTGGTGTCAAGTGTCTTGTTGAAGGGCATCTACAAATGATTTCCCAAGGAAAGAATAATCAAGGAATTACTGATTTTCCAAACTGATCAAGGCGGTATCCTGTGCAGTTTAGGAGTATATGGACTTGAACATGAACATTTTCAAGTAGCAGTATCATCCACCAAACATTTGAGGTGCTAGCTACTGTAGCTTCCTATAATATCTGTTACTGAATTTAGTAGTCACATCACACATGGTAATGAGATGTTGGTTGCAGTGTAGCTTCCTCCAGAATGCTCGTCAGGAACAGCTGTCTCTTTGTGAGTGACTCAGAAAACAAGACGTAGAGATTAATAGCATATTTTATACTACATACTTTTGATTTTTTCCATCCCTGCGTGCACCCAGGAATAATCTCCCATAT
The DNA here is from genome assembly GCA_025399935.1 of Amblyopsis rosae. NCBI lineage: Eukaryota > Metazoa > Chordata > Actinopteri > Percopsiformes > Amblyopsidae > Amblyopsis > Amblyopsis rosae. The sequence goes on along the minus strand of JAODTR010081406.1, from coordinate 2,654 downwards.
GGATTTACTGTTGGTTTCAAGACATCTGAGGAAGCGTTTAGAAGGTTATGGATTTGAGGAACTTGAAACTTACTTCATGCTTAACATTCATTCAATCAGTTACTTTATTATTAATCTCTAATACTGCAATGCCAAATATTAGCGGGCCGGTCACATAGTGAAAGTGTAAACCAAAAACGACTAGTTATTTACTTTATTGAGAAAGTGCTTGCACCTGATTTGAATGATTTTTCTTTTCAGCTCATTCTATTTATCCTCCTTTATTTGCTGCCAATCCAACTGATGTTGCCTGGTCTTGCCCTTAACTTTATATCCATTCACATATTGTATAGACTATTTAAATGGACAAACCATCTGCGACGTCACATACAGTACAGTAGCTTTTCTCAAGAACGGATTTGAACAACGTGCTGTGCTGGCTCGGGCTGGCCATCACCATCTTTGCAGTATACCTCACTGCAAAGATGGTGGGCCTGTAACGCCCCCCCATGCCTTATTCATTATAGTGGTATAAATGTATGGCTAAAATATTTTTAACTGATGAGTTATAAAAAAAAATCCTCCCCGTACAGTTATCAATGGGAAGAGTAGCTATAGAGATCAAACCTGTTTTTAGCAAGCTGTGAACAAATGTATTTTTGCTGTAAAGTCAGACATTTTTACATTGTAGTCTATGGGGATTGACTCCCTTTTGCAGCCACCCTTCCATTCGATGAATTGCAGGGTTTTGGCAGTTCCATGTTGTATTTCTCTCTTGGGTCTACACTATGCAGGGCCGTCCTCCTACCCAGGACCAAATACCAAACCCCATATGCACCCACCAGGGCCAAACACATAATTTAAAAAAAAGCATTTGAATATACCTGGCCCTGATCTGCACAGCACAGGGACATGCTGACATGCTGAATGATCCCAACATATCACAAGCTTCTAATCTCATCATGACACATTCTTCCAGCAAGGCGTCCACAGAAAGACGGCTCCCTGACGGCCCTATAGCCTCTCTGATGACACCAGCCCAGCCCTTACATGCCCATCTGATTTATGGTTGCCCAGGCTGGGGTGATTATGCAGGAGTCTCCCCAGGCCTCAAGCGGCACCATAAAGGTTATTAGAGGCGCTGCAACTCCTCCACGGCAGGCCATATGGAGAGACTGTGGCCAGATGAGTTTTAAACTGCCGATCCGTGGGCGGGATGGGGGGTGGGGGGGTGGGGGGGATACCTCACATGGGGTCGGGTTCACTGTTACCCAGCCAGTCAGCAGAATCCACTGCGGCAGTAACACCTTCCACTTGTTCTCATCTGAGGCTCTAATCGAAGGCATTCACACGCTACTGTACATCAGCAATGGGGCCTATTGCTGTGTAGCCTGGACACATAGCTAGCTGTAACAGGAGCGTCTGCACTGCAGGGACTCTGGGGAGACAAGGAGATCAATATAGGATTGACTCTCCCCTTCCACATTGCTCCTTTGGGACGTTGACATGTAGAATCTGTTTCTTTGAGTGTGTGTGTGTGTGTGTCTGTGTGTGTGTGTTGGGTATGGTTTCTGTGCCACCATCTTGTGGATCAACTTAGATCAACTCTTACTCTCACAGTAGCAGAATATACAGCACTAGCACTGTAATATAGCTTTGTTTATGGTTTTGAATGCTATTACATTTACTTTTAAGGTGTCAGTTTGTTGTACTGGCTTTGATGTATAGACTGCATCCTGAATTAGTTAATCAATACACTGTTTATGACCACGATACACATCTACGTTTAAATGATGCTAGTGAGGTTTACTTCGACAATGGTGCTCATTTTAAAACACATAAACATATGGCATATTACTATTAGGGGAGGGGGGGGGCGGATCCTGGTAGATGTGGAAAAGAAGACGAGTGTGTGATCAGGCTCTCGGTTGGTGATGAAACATCATACGGCAAGAGGAGCCCCTTAACATTTCCCGCCTGCGCTGTCTCCTCGCTTCATAGAGATTAATGACCCAGCCAGACACTGGAACCAGCGCAAGAGCAATATCCATACCACAGCACACATCACAAGGCCATTCACATTCTCATGCAGGTAAACACCACCAATCTACGCTCCACACAGGCAGTGCAATGGATCTCCACACTAATGGGATGTGACCTGTAAGACCAGAACCCTCCCTGGCATGAACCGCTGGCCTGTATCAGAATAACAGGACTTGCGCTTGGTCTATTCAGGCTACTGTACTGCATTTGAAGTATTATAGGTCAACAGGTAATTGACCGTAGTTGTAATATTTTAACGGGAAAACATATAATCTTTTCCTCGTTTATTCACATAATATACGGAAGCCAAGGATCCTCATGTGCTTTGTGTGAGTGAAATACTGTACACGTGATCTTTGGTAGTCTTGGGGTCCTTGAACAGCTCTCTGTTATCACCCACGACAACCATTATCCTATAGCTACTGTAACCTGGCAGCACTTATCTGCAGATGTGCTGATTTGAGGTTGATTGAACCCATGCGGCTGTAATGTGACATGTCCACTTAGAGAACAAGTGCCAACCGGTATTTCTGACCAATACAGTCCCCTCTCTCAGTCCCTATGATCCTGAGAGCTGTGTTGTCTGGAACCTTGAGCTCCTGGTAGGGTCTCCCAAGGCAAAGTGGTCTCAG
>JAODTR010081395.1:0-10316 GCA_025399935.1 Amblyopsis rosae | reverse complement strand
CTCAGCCTCTTCCCTTCATCAGCACTGTTACCTAGGATACAGTCTCTAGTCTCAGCCTCTTCCCTTCATCAGCACTGTTACCTAGGATACAGTCTCTAGTCTCAGCCTCTTCCCTTCATCAGCACTGCATCACATGAGCAACTGGAGCTAAATGTCTTAAACATTAGCATGTCAGCTATTAGCATCGTCACTCACAGACGACGTTAGTGCAGTGCGTTATTTGGAGCTACTAATGTTAGTCTTTCCATTTATTACTAAGCAGTAACCACAGCTTATTTAACAGATTCAGCAAGACTGCCACTCAACTAATCCCTCAGTATAAAGTTTAAGGTCCAAGGTCAATGAGTTAGAGCACAAACTGCAAAGTACTAGCTAGCTTGACATTTGCTAGCGTGACCGCTTCCCCTTGTAGGGTGGACGCTCTACAAGGTATGCTAACACCCAATGGGCCCTGGCGCACGTCGCCAGAGCGTCCTTTGAGGTGTCGGAGATGGCCCAGTGCGCCAACCAGACGGCCACCTTTACATTATGCTGTTAGCATGCAGCGCTCATCAGCGCTGTTAGCATGCAGCGCTCATCGTGATTGTGAGCTACCAATCAGATCATTGCGGCGGCGACGCCCACCCTGGCAGCGAGGGTGGCCTTCTGGTGGCGTGCCTGCCGGAGCATCTCCAGATACACGTCATCCAGCGCCCCCTGCAGGTCACACAGCATGGCGTTGGGGTTCCTCAGGGCCTGGGCAGTAAGGCGCACGTCGCCGCGCTCCACCGCCTCGTTGATGGCGATCACCGCAGCATGCACTGACACGCGCACGTGAGCACACACGCACACACACACGCACACAGACACATCAATGACATGTTTGATTTTACCTAATCCGTGTGATTTGCAGTGATTTCGCACCGTCTGTGCCTACGTGAGACGGAGCCAATCAGAGCGGCTCTACCTACCAGCTGCCTCGTCCACTGACAGCTCATTGGCTAGGATGCCTCCTATCTTACTGAAGGCAGGCATCTGGATGCCGTATTTATCCAGCTCCAGCTTCATGTTGTTGATCTCCTCCTCTGAAGAAACACACACAGATGGGCATCACACACACACACACACACACAGGTGAGCCCCACTCCAAGCACAGAGGTCTGCCAGCAGCAGCACAGCCTCTCCAACGTGAAGCCAACTTCACACAGGGTGGAGCAGCAGTATACATGCGTGTCTACCTGTGAAGTTCACCTTCCCATAGAGGTCATGGATCTGGGGAGCCAGGCCCAGTCTGAAGAGGTACATGCTGGGAGAAGAGGAGGGGGGGGGGGTAATTAGACTACATAAAAGGATTGTGAGAGGACAGATGTGTAGAAGAGGACAGACAGACTAGGGCTGTCGCGGTAACCGCAATATTGCAATACCGCGGTGTTGCTAACCCAACCGCAGGCCGTGGAAAGCAACCGCCGGTACCGCAAAGTTTACATTTGATTTTTTTCATGAGGCTAGCCCATCGAATATGACGTCTGGTCTAGGGCGTGTGCGCTATCTAAGCGCAAATTCCCCCATCCCCATTTTAGCCGGTTGTAGCTTCTTATAATACATCCGTGGTTGTAGCCTTTGGGAGTGTATGTACTTACGACACTCAGACGTTACGCTCTACAGCACTTTACTATGGTACTACAGTTTAGTAAAGTGCTGTACTTAGTCTGGGAAACGCATTGTGCATCGCAGACACACTCGAGTGATTCTTTTGGGACATATCTGCATTTTGTGTGGGAAAGAAAATGGAATATGTTGTCCCCTAATCTTTCGGGTTGTTAAACCAAAACTGTGCCATCATTTCTTTCTGTCTACATGCTACCTAAATCAAGCAGTGTACCGCAGGCTACGCTTGGCGCCCAACATCTGCCGGACAAAGTTACACGTGATTACCAGTAGGCCTACTAAACTCGTAGAAAGCATATGAAGTTGCACAATTGTCTCACCACGGACTGAGATCACGTTGTCTATAAATGATCTAGAATCACACTATTTCAGAAGCTCTGCGCAACGAACTTGACCATTCAAAAACAAAAAAAAATGCAGATAATTCCACACACCGCGGTATTGGGCCACCCTTAATCACCGCAAGGACATTTTCTTCACCGCGACAGCCCTAAGACAGACATGTAGAGGACACCGGACAGACAGACATGTAGAAGACACAGGATAGACGTGTAGAAGAGGAAAGACAGACGTGTAGAGGACACAGGACAGACAGACAGACATGTAGAGGACAGACATACATGTGGAGGACACAGGACAGACATGTAGAAGAGGACACAGGACAGACGTGAGGCCAACCTGAGGGCGTGGATGCAGTAGACGGCTCTGGGCATGTTCTTCCTGTCATAGATATCTGTGGTCTCTGGGTGGAACATCTGAAACCGCAGCACAACACTGTTAGAACTGCACCCTGTACATTAGTACTGACTATTCTACGTGGGTTTAGATATCATTACACAACTAGTTGTTATTAAAAAACAAGATTATAGCGGATGCTTTTCTCTTCCCTTCAAGTCTTTGCCTGTTTTGCTAAAGCATGTTTCTGCTCAGTCTTACGGACCATCACTGTCTATCGACAGTACAACCGTACACACTACAAACAAAGTCCTTATAGGCAAGTCTTTCCACTCGGCAGCCATCTTGGAAACGCCCCCACACTACAACAGTATTTTACCGTTGGCAGGCCGACCTCCGCCATGGCGTTGCGCCAGTGGTTGATGTTGTCTGTGTGACGGAACTGTAGTCCAAGTGCCTACGGATAGATTATCGCCCATTGGGTTACAGATTAAACAGCACATCAAACGCGTTGCCACTATGGTGAAACACAGCATTTTGTATCGTGCCTGTAGTAACACATGTTCACCGCAAGGCTGCCTCCAAAACAGAAGTGCTCCGTTTTCTATTAAATGCTTAACTCTGATTAATCAGAAGGACAAAGTAGTACTGCTATAAAGTGAGATAAAGCGAGTAAACGCAAACATTTTTTAATCTTTTACCCCCACCTCGAATGTCACGACATATCTCGATGTGTACTCCATTCCATCAGTGTAACACCCCACATGACAAGGTATAGCATATCAATATGATAGTGACCCATGGGACACAACACTGTCTGGAACCGTCGCTCCAACCGTGATCGTGAGAGTCAGGGGGTCCGACCTGGTACCGCTGCTGGTCCAGGTCGTAGATCTTCTTCAGAGGCACGGTCCCGGGGGCGAAGCAGTGGCCCAGCTTGGCCAGGAACACGCCATTCCTCAGGGCCTCCTCCAGCTCCGTGGGGGCGGGCAGGTCCTCCTTGAGACACGCCTCCATCCACCTGAAGGCCAATCACACACGCACGCACACACACACACACACACACACACACACACACACACACACACAGTCTGATAAAGATGGCATACAACGGTTAAATCTGAAAAATTACAGGGCACTAAATCAATACTACAATTGAGTGCTATTTTAGAGCAATGAATAGTTATTTAGTTAATAATTTTATTATTATTGCGACTATTAACATGTAACACACTATTCCATCTCTAATAAAAAATGAACTAACAGCTCAAAGAAGTACCTATGACACACATAGGCATACAGACCGTTTGGCTTCCTCAAGCCTGCATAGGTATTGATAAGCCACATTTTGGACTCGTTGCTCGTCCATCTCATCAGCTGTCAGGCGCTCATCTGCAAACCGAACACAATTGATACTTGAGCACCTAACGCCCTGCCGTAATGTCTTTCTTTCACCTACAGTCAACAGATATATAAAACAAACATGTATGTATGTATCATGATCATATATTGCACAACTTACAGCGCGTTTGTCCGGTATCTCCCATCTCTCGTGTCACAACGCCCTGCTGCGACTAGCGATGTATCCCGTGTTGTTACGTGAACAAATTAACTAACAAACACTTCAGTAACCAAACAATATCTAAAAGCGTGTATGTCGGTCACGTAAACGCTCAACAGTGAACATAAATCTCACCCACCATGTTAGCAGACTACGCTGTCAACTGTTTACGACACCAGTTTGAAATTGAATGTCCCGCCGGCTTCTTATTGGCTGGAGCAACAGCCGACACAATGGCGCTGTGCATCTTGGTCTCTGTAGTTCTTTTACAAGAACTATCAAGTCAGAATGCTGACCGTAATGTTTTATTGACACAACAATAAATAAATACAATGCATATATTATTGTACTCGATTATATTTCAGCATGTCCTTTTCTAATATGTTAAATTATATTTACTTAGATGTCGTTACCATAGTAACCAAACTACACTTACTCCTACACCTGTTAGCTGGTAGCTAGCTCACCTTTCTCAAATAACCACAAAACCCAAAGAATTGAAAATGATTGAAGTTAAAATCTGTGACAAGTGCGTTAAAGTACGTTGTGATGGAGATATGCTGTCAACCTAACAACATGGATGGCTCTTCGTCTAAAAGGTGAGTGGGACATTTAGGACTACGGGACGGTAGCAACTTCATTAGTACCTGAGAATATCTTGGAGATACCTGGAAGACGCCGATTAAGGTCTACCGCAACAACCCTGCTATTAATGCTGTGGGCCTTACGTAGCCAGCCTTTAGTGTCACTTCAGGAACAGAGGTTTATTATAATAATAGCGGACCTTTTACATTTCATACAGAATAATACATATGTGTTACTAATAGCCTACTGTTATGAACAGGATACATAATAACAATTAAATATTTATTTAGGAAGGAAGGAAGGAAGACTGTATGAGATGCATTCTCTGTCTGGGCCACCAGGTGTCAGGATTGTCTTTTAATGTAGGCTAGAGATTCCACACAGCGCAGATGAGCGAACATCATTTATTATCACTTATCAATAAGCATGTATTATTATATTATTTTGTATATACTTACCAAATCTTTTAATTTAATTGTATATTGTTTCTGTAATGTATGATGCTGCCTAAGTCAATCGTCCAAAACTGTATTATAAATGTTTTATATTGAACTTTTTATTTGCCTGTGCACAAAGATGTCCTTGAGTGTTTTGAAAGGTGTCCTGAAATGAAATGTATTATTATTACATGATTATAAACAAAATAATTAACCATTAGCATGCATGGTAGTGATGGAAAATCATGACAAAATATAAGATAAATAACTTTACTCACATAGCCTATTAAATATCGTGGTTGAAATCTAATATTTTCTTCAGGTCATTGTGAGTTGATATGAAAATGAGACCTATAGGCCTACTGCTCAATATAAATAAATACAAATATATTATATTGATCAATTCAGCGTTGTAGTTTTTCAATTTTGGACATTTTCTTTTCCCCAGGCAGTTTATAACAAACTATTTGAACGCTCATTTGATCAGGTTAATCAAACTGAGATTACAGTAGTGACGTTTTATACTCCTGGCCTAGGAGACACAGGAGAGATTGCTCATTTCACTGCCCACAGCACAATGTCATAGGCAAGCCTCATTCCACTGTCGGCCTATTGTGTGTCCTGCATGCAAGCGCATGTAACTGGGGTCTGTCCCCACCCGGCAATCGAACCTGGTTATCCCATGTAGAGAGCTTATGCTCTTCAAGGTACCCTAAACCCCAACAGAGAGCCAAATTCACTTCCACATTATGGGATCTTAGTGCGAAAAAGAATATGCATGGTAGTCAATGGCAAGAATACAATTATTTTTAGATCCCGTTTGCTTTGTGACACGAAGTACACATATGATGTTTGACTATTTAAAAGGAAATTTAAGTAAAGAAAGTCTCAGTTTGTCAATTTGTTAAACTGTGAAAAGCTGTAATTAGTAAGACTACAAACCCTGTTCTCAAGCCAAAGAGAGCATCGTTTTGGTGACGTGTGTTGTGCGAGACGAAAGCTGTAGTTCACTGAGCGGTTACACACCAAACTATAGATTACTTTATAGTTTCACAACAAACTGCAATGTTCTTGAGTTGAACATCATATGTACTTCGTGTTACAATTCGGTATCTAAAAATAAATGTATTCTTGCCGTTGACTACCATACATATTTTTTTCCACACTAAGGTCCCATAATGCGGCTCTGGAGTACGTCACCAGAGCGTCCTTTGAGGTGCCGGAGAGGCGTAACTGCAACTTACACATTAATTTTATATATTTTTTTTAATAGTTTTTTATTAGTTTGAACTTTGTTGTACTGTGTCCTTAGGTTTCTTGAAAGGCATTTGGAAATGCATTATTAATAATAATAATAAAATTATTATTATTATTATTATTATTATTATTCATCTAATACAGTAGCTTACAATTCCTGTAAATAACTGCTAGAACCATAAGTACCAACAGTGTCAGTATAGTAAGGGCTCAACCAAGACAAACTATTTTAAACAAGCGTCTGTTCCTCCCTACACCACAGCCTCCCTCCCCTCCTCTCTGCTGTCTTTGTCACAGCCATCCCATAATAATGGCTCCGGGCACCTGTCCCCTGGAGGAGGCCCGTAATGGCGTCTGACGGCTCCCCACCCCCCGGGGAGAAGAGGAGGCGGAGGAGGAAGGAGGTGAAGCGAAAGACAGGAGAGCCGGAGGCGGCTGAGCTGCAGGCCGCCATCGAAGAGCAGACGCAAGGCGGCCATGTTGCCCTGCAGGGGGGCCAGAGGGACCAGGCTCTCAGCTGCTTCAAGAAGGCCTTCAGCGCCTCCAGCGAGGTAAAAGGTGCCCTCTGCTGGTCAGCGGTAGCACCTGCATGGGACAGATGCATTCACCACACCGAACAACCCGGATCGCACATTATTCTGATGAGAATGGAGTGATGAGAAAATAGCGAGACTCCTTGAACACTACTGAAGCACACAGACAGTCTGGTTAAGGTCCATTTCTTCTTGTACTGAAGTGTAAATGCAGCCCAGCGCTGAGCCTGACTCCCCCTTTAACGTGTAACTGCGCCCCAGGGAATTCTGTCAATATTAACACCAGCATTGATGCGTCTCATCACAGTTCAATCCTATTACTTAGTTTGCAGCTCGAAAAACACATTTAGGGTGCAGTTACACTTGAATACATACAGTGCAGCTGCCTGCTCAGTTAAATGCAGCCTTTATGAAACGAGGAGCGACTTCTGCAGAACACTGTGTAGTTGCATAATTGTTCCCAGGAATTCCAGGAATTTCCTATGGAGCTCAGCGTAGAGCTTGCAGCATTGCGTTGCCGCTGCCACGTCGACGCAGGAACACACTTGCTCAACGAGTTCACATAAACTGTATTTATTAACAACCAAAACCCCACTCTGCCTAACTTGAACATAACCAGGTCCGCTAAAAGAATTCCGTGCCAAACGTCCAGCAGGTTTGCTCAAAACAAAACGTCAGGGGAGAAAACGCAGTATATGAAAGGCATCTAATGGGTACCAGGTGAGCTGCATAAGACGCATGAGGGCAATCTTCTGTTGCTGCCATCTGCTGGTGAAATAGGGAGTGACAGCCGTTGTGTATGCAGTAGCGTCAGGTGAAAGACTTCGCACGCATTGTAAAAACTCAATGCGTGCACTAAAACGCTTGCGTAAATGCGTTTAATTTACAGCTAAAGTAAAGCTGTGGTTCATTTTATTGGTGAAAAATGTACTGTAGTGAATTAATAACCACATTTCCCCTGGAGGAATGCCAGTTTCATTCAGGATTCATTACATTAGCTAACTACGACCGGCCATGGTACCTGCTATCATCACCATGGATACCATGTAATCAGAAGTAGTAGTCATGTAGGATGTTGCATTGTGGGTGTGTAAAAAGCCTATGCAGCGTAGGGCAACTACGCATCCAGTACGTAAGCAGCGTAACGCGTATTAGCTGTATTTGGGAACGTCTGCACTCTGGAATGGGTTTCAAACGTCTGTGTTTGCAGCCCCACAAATCCATGTCGCTTGTGCACGAGGCCAAAATGAAACAAAACAGTGTTCATTGTTGTTGTGAGAACATGGCCCAAGACCCCCTCTCCTCCCTCTCTCTCCCCCCCCTCCCCCAGCTGAAGGACAGGCAGGTGCAGCGTGCGTGTGCCTTCAACCTGGGCGCGGCCTACGTGGAGCTGGGCCGTCCCCGGCGGGGGCTGGAGCTGCTGCGGCGGGCCCAGCCGGGGGAGCGTGGCGGCCGGGTGCCCGAGCTGCAGTTCAACCTGGCCGCGGCCCACCGGGCGCTGGGCCGCCACGCGGAGGCGGCCGCCTGCTTCATGCAGGCCGCCCAGCTGTACCGCTCCCAGGGGGACGGGGCCGGGGAGGGGGACGCCTGCGTGGAGATGGCCCAGTGCCACGCCCACATGCAGGTGAGGGCCACGCCCAGAACCAGAGTTAGAACCACAGAACCAGTCAGAAGCACACTGTGGAGGTAAGAATGACCATTCAGAACCAGAATCATGATGAGTCATAACCAGTTAAAACCAGTCAGAACTAGTCAGAACCAGAGACATGTAGAAGAGAGATTAGAAGTAGAAGACTCTCCAATTTTTTACGGAGCCGCAAAACTGTTTGAATTGATGAATACAGATACATAACTGCAGTATTTGATAATTAGTAGTATTTACATTTAAATCGATTTACATTTACAATAAAACTTATAGGGTATTTTAATTTCAGTATTTGCGGCTAACTTCCAGGTTCCGCGGTCCGTCATTGCTATGAAACAAACGGTCCCTTGAAGTGAATGGAGTTGACACGACTCTTCGACATGGCTCTTGTCAGAACCAGTTAAAAACAGTCAGTACTAGTTAGAACCAGTCAGAACCGGAACACAGCTAACAGGCCAGCCCAATGTTACAGGAGCCTGTAACGCACAGTAACACCTCCTGGGAGAACCAAACTGGAGTGCAGACAGAGGGAGAGAGGGAGAGAAAGGTGGTTGGGAAGAGAGAGAGAGAGAGAGAGAGAGAGAGAGAGAGAGAGATGCAGTATAGGCAGGTAAACACAAGTGGGTCTCCATGGCTCCCACCTGCGGGGTCTTAATAAGGTGAGGGATTAGCACACTGCTGACTCAGCAGCCATTGTGCTCTCAATATTACAGTGTCATTTTGTGTGTGTGTGTGCGCGCATGTGTTTATGGGTGCATGTGTGCCTGTGTGTGTGTGTGTGTGTCTCTGTGTGTGTGTGTGCGTGTCTGTGTGTGTGTGTGTGTGTGTACGTGTGTCTCTGTGTGTGTGTGTGTGTGTGCCTGTGTGCGTGTCTCTGTGTGTGTGTGTGTGTGTGTGTGTCTCTGTGTGTGTGTGTCTCTGTGTGTGTGTGCCTGTGTGCGTGTCTCTGTGTGTGTGTGTGTGTGTGTGTGTGTGTTTGTGTGTGTCTCTGTGTGTCTCTGTGTGTCTGTGTGTGTGTGTGTGTGTGTGTAAGGAGTGGCGGGGGGCGGCCCAGGCCTTCCTGCGTGCGGCGGAGGGCTACCGGCTGGCGGGGAAGAGGGACCTGGCCGCCTGCGCCCTGAAGGAGGCCGGAGGTCACATGGTGCAGTCGGACGCCTTCGCCACAGACGAGGTGGCAGCCGTGCTGGATGACTGTCTGGGCCTGAGCAGCAGCGTGGAGGACCAGCGAACCCTTGGTACAGAGGGCAGCTAGCAGGCTGGTTAGCTAGTTAGCTAACTAGCAGCTTGTTAGCTATCAGATTGTTAGAAATAGCTGCTAGTCAAATATCTGCTAGCTAGCAGCTGGTTAGCAGCTAGTAAGTTATGTACTAACCAGTTAGCTAGCTAGCAGATATTTAGCTTGCAGCTATTTAGTGTGTCTGACCCCTTCCCGTCATGTGTGTGTGCAGGGGAGCTCCACCTGGTGGTGGGCGTGTGCTACTGCAGGCTGCAGCTGTTCCAGGAGGCGGTGGAGTGCTACCAGCGGGCCCTGGCCCCCCTGGGGCCCCACCCGGCCCTGCTGGCCCCCGTCACACAGAACCTGGGGGCGGCGCTCAACGCCCTGGGCCAGTACCAGCAGGCTGTGGACTATCATGCCCAGGCTGCAGCGCTGCACGGTGGGACACGCGCATGCACACACACACACATTATGCCCAGGCTGCAGCGCTGCACGGTGGGACACACACACACACACATTATGCCCAGGCTGCAGGGCTGCACGGTGGGACACGCGCACGCACACACACACACACACACATCATGCCCAGGCTGCAGCGCTGCACGGTGGGACACGCGCACGCACACACACACACACATCCTGCCCAGGCTGCAGCGCTGCACGGTGGGACACACACACACACACACACACATCATGCCCAGGCTGCAGGGCTGCACGGTGGGACACGCGCACGCACACACACACACACACACACACATCA
>JAODTR010081384.1:4197-14756 GCA_025399935.1 Amblyopsis rosae | reverse complement strand
GTGAGACACTCCCCATACACACACACACACACACACACACCCACCAGTGACCAGTGAGACCACCCCCCCCCACACACACACACACACACAGACACCCCCCACATGTACCATTCTGGGTGAGCTTAGTGGAGCAGACCAGTGTTGAGATGGCGAAGCTGTCCCTGGAGCTGACCGACAGACCTCCACCTCCGCCCCCCGACACGTTGCTGGAGCTGCGGCTCAGTGAAGTCCCCTTGTGGAGGTCGCTGTGCTGCGGCCGAGTGGAGGGCAGCGACAGATAGCAGCTAACATCCTCCATGCGCTTGCTATCCCCCTGATACAGGAGAGGAGAGAGAAGACTCTTTGTTTGACAGGTAGCAGCTAACATCCTCCATGCGCTTGCTATTCCCCTGATACAGGAGAGGGAAGACTCTTTGTTTGACAGGTAGGAGCTAACATCCTCAATGCGCTTGCTTTTTTTTTTTTTTATATCCATCTAATCTGAATTTAAGGCTGTTTGCTTGCGGTCACCCTGCTATACTACCTGGCTCAACAAATTTGGGTAAATTCTGGTTTCTGTGAAGACAATGGGGATTCTCAGCAGAAATTGGACGTCTGCTGTTCAATGGCTGTGAGAAGATTGTATTTCATTTGAACATCTTTCTAGTTTGTTGTGATGTACAAGTAGCACCAGTAAGAAAGACATTTATAAAAAAGCATTTATAACATATTGGAAATCGGATTCTCCAATGTGAAACTATACAGTAGGATCAACTGGTCAATTTCGGCTACACTTCAAAATGCTCGACTTTGGACAAGGCTGAGAGGATAGATTAGAAATTGATAGAGAAGGGGACTTAAAGAGAGTTATGGTAGGATAGCAAAGAATACAAATGTCTCTCCTTCCCTTGTATTTGTTATTTTAAAACCTAATTTGTTACACTGTACCTCAAATATTCTTCCCTGAATTCATATCTCAATTTCTCAGCTTGACTAAAGTTTCCACCCATGACCCATTCACTTCAACAGCCAACCAATACCCAATAATGAGTGAAGCACGTGAGAGAACAGACCAAGAGGGGTTTTAAGATCAAGTGGGATGGAGGGATAATGAGAGATAATGGAGAAAGAGGGCACAGAAGGACCATCAATTCACTCTGCAAGTAATTCATCTTTATTGCATTTGGCATTTAATCAATAGGAGAATTCAGTCTTAGCGCTGACTCATTCGGCAGGAAATCTATTTGGCTTTCACTCAACTTTTCTGAGAGGTAATAATGTCCTAGCCATTGCAGTTATACAGTTTATATATGGCTCTCAGTCTGGGTAAGGGAAAAACACTCGTCATTGCCAGGCTGCTGTTGTTTCTCCTTCAATACTTTACATGCAAGGACTGGAGAACTGCAATAGGTGAACATCCATATTAAAATTATTGTCCTGTCACAGATGTGACAATACTGAATCAGGCTCTCTGGCAAGATTTAAAAGTAAGCTATCATGGAGTCACATCAGCTCTCTACTCTACTAGGGTTGCACGATATTGATCAAATTTGATATTGCGATATTTTTCATGAAAATTGCAATATCAATATTCATTTAGATATTTTAAAACAGAAGTAATAACACAAAGCATATGGTAAAATGCATCAAAATATATTATAACATATCAAAACAACTTGTTCTACTGTCATATTGGACTGGTACAATAGTAAAGCTACAGGAGGCGGCATTATTTTTGGACAATAATGTTTCCGCTACAATCTCTATCACGTCATTAGCTTCCTCAGCCACACATCTTACGTTTCTGTCGTAATCACAACACATCCAAGTCAAACAGCCAACGGACTCATCTCTCCACTAAATAAACCAAATAGTTCATGCTCGATACGATATTGCGCAGCGTGATATTGCGGTAACGATATGAGTCGATATATTGTGCACCCCTACTACTGACCCCACCTAGTGCCATCTCTACTCGTAGGGACCCTCCTTGATCATGATATAGCACCCACTTTGAACACAGCAACTGAAATAACAGCATAATGGCAAAGGCATCACTCAGGTATGGGAAGGGCCTGGGCTCTCGCTGGTTTCGACCAATCAGCATTGTCGTTATGGAGTGTGCCTCTCGTACACCTACAGTTGCTCAGGTTGGTTTCTAAATAAGCAGGGGTGTCTTGTTGACATCCTATAGACGGCATTGCAATGCAAACAAGAGAGCGTCCCTTTATGTTGACGCTAAACCTCGACAGGCCTACTGGTCGCAGCAACGGAGTAAATCACTGATGTGCAATCACATGCGACGGAGGGCATAGAGTTTCCATGCCAACGAATCACTAAGCCAGCAATTTCCTGATTAGGTCCCCCACTCTCTGGTAGAAGGCGTGGCTAATTGTGTAATATGTGCTTGGACTCGTGACCCTTGTGATAACACAACAGCAATGGATTAAAGAGACAGCTGATATCTCTGGCGTGTGTGAAACGTCACACCTAGCAATTCTGAATATAAATATGTACCAGCAACCACAAGCTCGAAGAAGGTTTGATGGAAGTGCAATCACTACAGGCTACCAGACAACTAGTGTTATATTCAGCCTACTTTGTTTGCTTTAGAAAGATAAGACAATGAGAAGATATCAATGAACCTTCACTCTATTCCATCCATCTAATAATAACAGTGCTATTATGGTTGATAAACATTGAAATACAGCTATAACATGAAGAACATTATAGAATGTTTTTTTTTATATAATGTATTACAATGCCAATGGTTTGAAATACAGTATAATATACTATTGGATATTGCCTCAACAATTTTCATTATGGTTAGTGACCTTCTCAAACAATACATTTGAAATAATGAGATTTGTAATAGAGTTGGGCTCCTCAGCAATAAACTTCTGTTATGCCTTATACAAATTACATTCAATTATAAGCCATCCATGCCATATTAAATAGACTACTCTATATCATTCACACCATACTTCTCATGCTGTGTGGCTAATATGAGGGGTGTGGGAGGGGGACAAGATTTAGCTTTAGTTTAGTGTATGTTCTCACTCAGGTTATTTCCTATCTAGCAGCATAGAGTAATCTACCGCTACGACACTCTGGGAAGGAAATTGGGATGACAGTAATTAAGGTCTATCAGCATTTTAATATGAATCAGACCGTCGCTGATCTCACATTAGATTTAATTATTCTGCCTGATGTTTGTCTGATGCATGAGAGTTTAGAAGGGGTTGCTTAGAGAACGTGCTCTGTGCTCGTATGTGGACTACAGGCTGGTGTTTTCAGACCACTGTCCTGACCTTGAAGACCACCAAATCGTGAGGTCCATCCTTGAGAACGGTGCCGTCGTCCTTCAGAAGACGCACGAATGCCATGGCAAAATTCTTTTCGCTCTTGTCCTTAGCTGGGAAAGGGGGTAAGGAGGAAGAGAGGAGAAATGTTACGGAATATACACATACTGTATATCAAAAATGAAGAACCTAATTTTGGGAAAAGGGTGGGAAGAATATTAACAAGAATTTTGAATTTGCATTTGAAAGAAATGATGAACAAGGGACAAAAAGCATAGATGGTGGGCTACTGATTGACTAAAGTAGAATATTTATGTAATGGAATGCACACTCTGGATTCTTTTAAATATCACTTCCAATCACCCAGCTCTGTCAGAACTCCACCAAAGAGATAGTGGGTGGGTGTGTGTGTGTGTGTGTGTGTGTGAGAGGAGGTGGGGCAGCAGATATTGTTTGTACTTACATTCCTGGGAGGAACGATGTCTAAACATGAACCGCAAATGAATTCGATGCATTTCTTCTAGAGGAACAGACACCTGTAGGAGAAAATTCAGTTATATAGGTTTAATTTAAATAGGCTAAACCACATCATGTTGTTTTACCTAATAATAAATAAAAAAAATATATAATAATAATGTAGTTTTCTTTTATTCTTTTTTATTATCTTTTCATATGTTCCTGTTTTCCTTCATTTAACCTTCATGACAAATTAAATAGGACAACTAGCTTGAAGCTACAATAGGATAGCATTGTTATATGAAGAATACAAAATAACGCCAGATAGAAAACCACAATGCTGTGGACATCTAATTCAAAGAACAGTGTTCCCACAACACACCTTAAATGTTTCCATCCAACGGGGCTGTTTGATTTGATAGTAAATGACAGATCTGTACTCATTGACCGGCTTATCCCCAGCTCCCAGACAGATGGAGCTCTAGAAAGAACACAGAGAGAAAGAGAAACATAAATGTTATATTGGGATAAGGTATTTTGTTCTGCATAGCTGTGTGTGAGTGAGTGAGTGAGTGAGAAAGGGAGAGAGAGAGAGAGATGCTTATATAGCTGTAAAGCCAGTTTGTGTACTGCCAAACTGTTGAGTAAGCACTTGCTTAGAACCGTACATGTTCACTGGCCCATCCGACCTCAATCTCACGTATATGCATGCACCTACTGTACCAGAGAAGAAATCATTCAGACTGCCACACAGACATACGACATCTCTTCAGCTGCATGCCATCTCAAGCAGATGCCAGACCTTCCTCACATAAACACACACGCAATCCCCATTCACTTAACCTCATTGTTTACTCTCCCAGGAAAACTCACAGCCATTATTTTGGCCACCCATCCATTAAAGGTAGTCAGCCACTGCAAACTAAATGTAAGCTAATACACTTTATGTCAAATTCAACAAATATCTCCTATCTTACCGTTCTCTGTAATTTAAAAAAAAAATTGTCTTATCTTACAATTAGCTTGCAATACATAACAATTTACCTTTAAGAAAATATTTTGGCTAGCTAGGTACATCATGGTGGTCAAGTAAACAGGAGAAGATGTATGGACAGACCCACTCACCGGCACAACCTTGCCCTCCTGGTCGCACACCCACATTATGACCTCCACGTTCTTCTGCGTCGTCTTGTTGTACTTGTCGAAGTCTCCGCCCTGCAGGGTCAGATAGATGTCGTTGCGTACGTCGCCGGGCATGATGATTTCAGGGAAGCCTAGCTTGCGGGCGACCACTGTGCTACGGTCTATCAGGTGGGTATACTCCTTACGGATCTGAACGATGTCACCCACCAGGGCCTTCATGGTCACCCACAGACCTGGTGGAAGAGAAGATGGAGAGAAGGTAGAGAGAAAAGTAAAGAGCAGCGTAGTTTACAAACCTTGTGACCCCGTGACCGCTCATACTGTACCGTATACATTTACAAACTAATAACAACAAGATGCAATGTTTTGAACTCCCTATGTATCCCACACATATAACAGAGGGAGAGCTGGATGTTAATCCCTGAGAGTGCCTGAGATGATGCTGTAAAGAACCACAAAGGAACCATATTTCCTCTGTAACACTGCCCTGACAGAGGAAGAGATGAATGTAGCAAGAAAGACTGAGAATTAAGAGAAGCTACTTTACAGGAGTAATTTTTGTAGTTATTGTACAATTGGTGGCCAATTGCAAACTACAATTGGGAGTAAAAACTAACTCACAAATCTAAAGTGAAGAAAATACCAGTCCTCTCTGAGGTTTTGAGACAATTTCAGTTCATTGGGCTAATCTTTAGTGAGCTTGGTATGAGATTTCATGAATCAGGCAGGTAGCAGATTAGTCTGCTGCTTCTGAACAATTACATAATTACACATATGACAGATAGCTGTCATATGCCTAGGAGAAGTTAAATAATGTGACATTAGCATTCTGCTAAGGTGAAGAATGCCTTGCAATGCCGTCTGTAACTACAGTATAATGTACACAGGTGTATTTATCTCACAGCAAGAGGGCTGGGACGAGAAGAACAATATACTGACAGTGGCATTAATATATGATTGCTTTTCTTCTGGAATACAGGGTGATGATCCCATTAAGGGAAGTGAAATCAATGGAAAAGGAGGGTGAGAAGGGAAGAGCAAATGATTAATGGGAAAAATGGAAAAGGTGGATGTATAGATTAACTCACAAGCACATAGTTAAGCTCCAACACTACAGTCTGTGTTTCATGTGCGCGCACACACACACGGCTTTGTAGCACAAAGCGAAAACATTTTGTATCTTGTGTGTGTGTGCGTGCGTGTGCGAGGGGCAAGGGACTGAAACAAAGTAGACACAGAGAGATTCACTGAGGGAGAGCGTGAGTGAAGTTATGATAGGACATTCTGGCCACCTGGGGTCCTACTGCCTATCTACAGTACTCCTCAGGTGGAGGGGGGAAGGTAATGTCCATATCTGGGCCAGACTACACTGGGGCCTTCAGCACAGAGAGGTATAGAAGAGCGGGGGGGACAGGAGAGATAAAGGGCAGTGTTACAGAGGAAGCATGGTTCCTTTGTGGTTCATTACAGCATCACCTTAGGCACTGGAACACTCAGGGATGAACACAGTGTGTGTTATATGAGGAGGGAGGGAGGGAGGGGGAGGGAGAGGGGGGAGGCTGAAGCAGGAGAAATAAAGGGTAAGTGATATGAAAAGATAACGGTCAAGGGCATTTGTTCTCAATCAAGGTAAAGAACAGTGGGTCCATCTCCTCTCTGGTGTTTTTAGCTAAAGCGACGACGGTCTGTGATTATATTTTTATTAGATGTCATAAAAATGCAAAAGTATAACTAAAAATACGTTTATGAAAGGGAAGCGGGGTTATCTGTGAATGTATAATGTCACTCGGTGATATATTATACAAAATGGAGATATAGAACTTGATTCATTATTCAAAATTAAAACTTTGAAAACCACTGTGTTAAGGAATTGCCTGGTGGGAATATAAAGTCAATCTCTCCGTGGTGTGATCAGCACGTTGTGTTAAGACCGCACCTTGGCCTCCGCTGTCTCCTCGAGACGTCGTCACCTTGTTCAGCAAGGTGTGAAGAAAGTCATTCTCTGCCAACACCCTTCCACACACACACACACACACACACACACACACACACACACACACACACGTGCAAATCAAATCACAAACAAATACACCTACATAGAAATGGAGTTAGCTAGACAGCTACAGAAAGCCATTCTAAAAACCTATAAATGGCAGGGTTTAGAAGGAGAGGGGGACCAATAAGGTGTTGGAGAGCACGTACGGACAGAATGGGATGAAGTGCTGCTTGTCTTCGTCGCACTCAAACTTTCCTTTGATGATGTCACTGATGTCCATCACTGTCGGAAACAACAAACAGTTTTCAATGAAAAAAATGTATGTTTTTAAAAATTATATGCATCATTTTAAAGGGCAACGGGTAACTTTATGAAGTTATTATATTTTTAAAAAGTACGCATTGCACATAAAACATTAGGTGGCTATAACTAATGGTCACCCTTACAACTTTATTTTGTTGTAATACAGAATTGCTTTGAGACACTTTGTGCACAATAGTATAAACAGTGAAGATGAACAGTATGAAAACAAATGTGTCTTTACATTTACATTTTATGTGTTCTCTTTTTCCCCCCCGAGTTTTGGACGTGTGTTTATTTTTCCCTTGCAACTGCAGAAGGAACTGAAATTAAATGCCATATTAGTGCCGAGCTAGTCTTGAACACTGCTCTGGACACCGGGGTCGGTGGTTTAGATGGCAGTGCCACGGACGGTGCCCATTTGCAGGTCGGCAGCTGCTTATAGGTAATGTAATGAAAAGCCAATAATGCTGTGCAGTGGCTGTGCTGCTGAAAGCACTGCAGTTGTTGGATCTGACGCTAATCAGAGCCTGCCCGCAGTTAAGCTGCTCAGGCCTCCTCCGGCTCGAGATACGTAGCAGTGGCAAATCGGTGTTCCATTTGCATATCCACGGCATTGTTGTGGGCGGCCAGTTTAACATTTCATGAGTCTTAAGATTCTGGACATTGACAATTTAGCGCCAAGAAGCAGACCAGATCCAAGAGTGGGACTTCATGCAAAGCTAAAGGGTCAGTGAATGAATTGAGTCGCTCCTAATTACAGTACAACAGTTTCACAAAGAAAATAGTAAGACTTCAAGTAATACACAGTATCAATCAATGAGCTGAAATAAGCGGCATACAGTATAGGTTTTTGCATTAGATTTAATTTGGGCACAATACCTTGTCAAAGTATCCCAATTTAAATGTGAAAATGTTGTTTATATACAGTATATTAGCCTCTCAAACTTTATCTGTATCACATCACGAAAGGCCAAATAAATGTATCCTTCTTCGAGCAACCTCCTAATTCTTTTAGCCGGTATTTATAGGGTGAATTTAATATAAAAAATGCATGCCCCGAAGCATTGACTGTTGGATTATTCAGCATACTTCACTTACATAAATTACATTATTTAGCTAACTGCTGCTAACTTTGTTAGCGGTTACTCTGCTAAATTGGCCTAGGCTGAACTTCTGTCTGAGCGTGGTAGAGGCGGAGCGAGAGCTTCTGCGGAGCAAGTGACTCCTAGGGTATACAAACCGCCATATCTAGGCCATCACATTCATTCTTCCCCATATTCCGCATTGATCACTTAACTTGGAAGTTAAACCAGGAACAGCCTTCTTTTCTTTCTTTTTTTTTTACAAACTGAACATGAATGTGAACTTATCAATGGGTCAAAGTCTGTCCAAATAGGCATTGCATGGATGTAAGACAACTGTTGATTGGCTCCCAAGTCATACCTGCCACCCCAAAAGGCCGTCTGAGGCCCTGAGTGCACTTTTTGGTATTGGTTTCCTTCAGGTCCATCCTGCCCACCCTCACTATCTGGCAGATGAGGTAAATCTTCTCCCGGTTCAGATCCTTGTTCCCCAAGTCCTGAAGTGTGTGTATGTGTGTGTGTGTGTGTGTGTGTGTGTGTGTGTGTGTGTGTGTGTGTGTGTGGGAGATGCAGGGGTCCGGCAGATGGGTGAGACAGTGAGAGATGGAAGAGCAGTCCAGTTAGCAGGGAAGGTCACGGAGGGTTGGGCAATGAGAGGAGAGAAGTAAACAGTAGCATTAGTCAAGGGGACAGGGACGATGTCATTAGAGTGCATTGTGTGCACTGCGCTTGTTTCTTTGATAAGACAGCAAAACCTCCTGAATTATTACTGGATTCACATAATCAACGGTGTGACACTGCCCTCCAGTGGCGACTTACTGTAAAGACAACTTTCAGGTTGTTCAGCATATCGATCTCCTTAGGAAAACCTTTGCTGCCCCAGCGCACCAAGTAGCTTTCACTGTAAAATAAATAATTATTACTTTCTTATTTACTATTATATGCATATTTAGACACTTATATCAGACTTTTGGGCATAAAACATGCACCTGTGATGTGATGTATTAACTTAGATTGTTGTATTACTGGCTACACCTTTAACAGAAGCACACCCAGTCAGTCAGATGAGAATATCTAGTGCAACAGCAAGCAAGGAAATACAATCCTGACACAAACTGTCACTTTGTCAAAGTGCCAGGCTGTCTGACAGTTTTGTCACATAAATAGGTCTGAGACAGAGAGAGAGAGAGAGAGAGAGAGAGAGAGAGAGAGAGAGAGAGAGAGAGTGAGACAGAGAGAGAGAGAGAGAGAGAAAAATAAACAATCGGTCAGACAGAACATATTACGCGTGAGACTGCTCAGCGAGGCAAACAATGTCAATAAATATATGTGGTAGAACGAGAAAAAAAGGTGATTAGTAGTGAACACAAGCCCAGACTAGGGAACAGGGTGTTAGATCCCGGCCTATCTCAATGCTTCCAGCTGCTGTTGCTGAGCCATATATCTACGCACACAGTGTGGCAATGAGTGGCAGCCTCTGGCATCTGTACTGTCAGGCTCCACACAGAGCAGCCAGTCTGCATCGGCACCTTAACGACTTGAGCTTCTGCACTGTGATCGCGCAGCATCATTATAATGCAATGGATGGGGGAGGGAAACGATTATAGTTTTAGTTGTACCCCCAGTTCAAATCTCCCTGAAGACACCTTAGCACAATTTAGAGAAACCAAAACAAATAAAAGACATACGTATATCCAAAAAAAGACATTTTAGCAGTGACATATATTTCCCTTGTATTAACTTAGAATTAGTCTAATAGTTACGCTCACAACAGGTTAACCGGCCACGTGACAAAATCTGTCACCGTACCTGATGATGGCCTGCTTGAGGGGGTCGTAGAGAGACATGAAAAGCTCGGAATCCTCGCCGATCCGACAGACAAAGTTCCTGACGAAGACGTAGAGACTGTGGGTGGGAGAGGACTGAATCCGGGCTGAGATTCCTGAGTGGTCGGACTGGACGTTGGACTACATGGGAGACAATGGAGACCATTATTATAATCATCAATATAGATATATATATATATATATATATATATATGAAGAGTTCAGATGCAAAACCCTGTAATCTTTTGTTTTTAAATTGGCAATATTTAAATATTACACACATCCCCACTCCACATATACAACACCCCACATATACAACACCCCACACACCCCCATCCCACATATACAACACCCCACACATACAACACCCCACACATCTCTACCTAACACATACTACACCCCACACATACAACACCCCACACATCTCTACCTAACACATACTACACCCCACACATACAACACCCCACACATC
>JAODTR010081373.1:0-14756 GCA_025399935.1 Amblyopsis rosae | reverse complement strand
TCCAGACAACACAGCTCTCAGGATCATAGGGACACACAAATCTCTCCACCACGATAAGGTGATGGTTCCCGGAGAGGCTCCTCTAAACATACTATTCTAATATTCCTGGGAGCTTTTGTTTGGTTACGCAACAAATTTTCTAGCCTGGTAGCCTGGGATGATGTCCCCTTTGATGGCCTCTGTGTCAGACTCGCCTGGTTACTGCTTTGGTCGGCCTCCTATGGACAGCCTGTCCGCCCCCCGATTGGAGCCTTGTTACTGCAAGCATACTGTATATTGTGTACATGGACAGGAACCTGGTCTGGTACAGATGGGAGCTTGTTACTGCAAGCATACTGTATATTGTGTACATGGACAGGAACCTGGTCTGGTACAGATGGGAGCCTTGTTACTGCAAGCATACTGTATATTGTGTACATGGACAGGAACCTGGTCTGGTACAGATGGGAGCTTGTTACTGCAAGCATACTGTATATTGTGTACATGGACAGGAACCTGGTCTGGTACAGATGGGAGCCTTGTTACTGCAAGCATACTGTATATTGTGTACATGGACAGAAACCTGGTCTGGTACAGATGGGAGCCTTGTTACTGCAAGCATACTGTATATTGTGTACATGGACAGGAAACTGGTCTGGTACACTGCCCACAGTTTTCAAATAGGTCAGCCTCATCACAACTATTAAAACTGTTAACCTATTGCGTGGTTCAGGTGAGGTATTTATGGTTCAGTACAGTTAGTGTACACTCAAGATAATGTTGTCTTGTCTGAGCCATACCAAAAGAGGAACTTTAGAACAGATGTCAACAAATGAATTTGAGTGAATCTTTTCACCTTTTTATTGAAATGTGCAGCTGTGCAAATGCTGCGCTGCCTGAGCTGTTATCTAAGCAGTCTTTACCCCGTTCCCATTGTCACTTGGACAAGTTAGAAATTGGTCGTCATGTGATGTTGCAATGTGTTAAACTACAGGTCAGGTGTCACTAACTCTTGCCAAGTGACAAAATGTCACGCTTGTTCATTGTCTAACATTTTAAGTTTTTCATCAGAAACCAAAGCCGCTCCAAATCAAGTTGTTTCAATCTTTGATATCGCCTTTCAACAGAGCCTGTCGAAACCCTTTTCCAGACTTGTTTTGACTTCTGCACCCCCCCCCCCCCTTCCTTCTTTCCCCCCAGAGATGCTCCAGTTTGTCAGTAACCAGGTGGGTGACTTCCCAGACCTGTTTGAGGAGCAGATGAGCTCAGCAAGCGCTCAGAATGGCACCACAAACCTCACACTTACCCATCAGACCCCCCGGGCTCCCCAACCCCCCCAGGCCTCCGCACATACAGTCTACCAGAGCCCCAGGGTGGGCCTTGCCCCCTCTCAGACCCTGGTCCCACAGTCTCTACCCCTCAGCCCTCCCCTTACCCCGGTCCAGTCCCCCCCTCTCTCCTCCTCCTCCACCTCCTCTGGGCAGCAGCAGGTGACCCGCAGCCCCCCACTGCTTCAGCCTCGGCCCCAGGTGATGCAGTCCATTCAACCCCAGCAGACAGCCCAGCCCACCATCCAGGTACCAGCTTCTCAACAACAACACTAATACCCTGGTTCCCTAGATGTGTCCCTCGCTAGTACGCTATGAATTAGCATTTCAGGTTTCAACAATGCACAATATCTGTGAAGACGTCTGAGATTATAGTCTGGTGAATATTGCCAACAGTTCATAGACATCCTGGTCAACCTTCACTGTACGTGAATATCCCTGTCCAGCTCTCAGTAGATGACATTGGTTATGCCGTCGGCAACCGAGAACAATCTGCACTTCCTCAGTTGATCACGCCGTGGTTTTGCCATTTAACGAAAGGTAAATAAAAAGTTGCGGCTGCTTCAGTAGTGGCCGTATGTATGGCCGTGTTGCTCTATGACGAAGTGACGATTTAATCCAATCAGTAGTCTGCATTGTTGTCACGACACATTTTGGCATGGCATGGAACCTTGACAGAGCAGGTACTAGAAAAGTACTTGGTACTATCCCAACTTTTGATCAATGGAAAGGAAAAAAAGGCGAGTCGAGTTGAGCTGGTACCAGCAATGGAACAGCAATATGAATGTACAGAGTGAAGTAAACGTACTGTATTATCTCCTTAGTGAGAAATGCTTTTGACTATATATTACACCTGTTTTATTTAAAGAAAGTGATGTTTGAATTTGATTGGCTGTCACATTCTAAAGCACCACAGACAGCTGGTGGTTTGCAGGGTTTAATCAGGGGCGCAGGGTCTGAGTATAGGCCTAAAACAGCTGTGACGTGTGGCGACCGGTGGTACTACAGCCTATAATACCAACTGCAATACACACCCCATTAATAAATAAATTATCGGTTTAACTGTTCCGCAAATTTATTTTCAGGTGCCTCATATGGTGCGTAATAATATTATCTTGGTGCTTATGTACATATATACTTTTTTTAACAATGTCAATAAAGCCAGTTTGGATGATTGTTTGTCATGACCTAATAATCACGTGACAGTCCACTTTAAAACATCACCCCGTGCCCTTTGGTCACCAATGTTGTGGTTCTAGTATTTGCATGTGACGGAGCTAGCTATTGAGGAGCTGTAGGTGACATTTGGGAGTGGGGCTATCAAGAACGTTAAATACCTGCCCATGGCTTTGAGACCTGTGAAACCCAAGGCCCTTCGTGGATTCTATGCCTTCACTGACTGCGACACAATATATGAATTTGCCACCGTGGCAAGAAGACAGCATAGGGTACCTACAGTTGATATGTTATGGACATGTTGGTTCTGCCAAAGCCTCCAAAAGCATTTCAGAATTTGTTTGCCGGACTACCTGCCTCCGCTACTAGACCCCTACAGTGGGTTCAAAATGTTGCAGCACATCTGGTATTCAACCAGCCAAAGTTCTCTCTTGTAACCCCATTTTTCCAAGATCTTCACTGGCTCCCCATCATGCCCAGCCTCTAAATACCTAACTACCTCAGCCAAGATCAATACAATGGTGCAAGGTCATAGCCCAGTGTTGACTCTTCTGTGTCCTGGTGTCACAATGGTGGCATGAGCTCCCTGCAGCAGTCAGGACAACAGAGCCACTACATTCCGCAAGAGACTTAGAAATGGTAAATGGACTGCATTTATATAGCGCCTTTATCCAAAAGGCTTTACAGTATTTTTCCTTACATTCACCCATTGACACACACATTCTTGCACCGATGGTGATTGCTGCCATGCAAGGTGCGACCAACCACCCGGAGCAGTTTTAGGGGGTAGGGGATTAGACCTTTTAGCTGGGAGCCCAACACCCAGACCACTAGACCATCCTGCCCCCCACCGCTTTAGAATCCACCTGGGTACATCCATCAGCCACTGTCCTCCCTATCTAATAATAAAATAAAGGTCTTTATGATGATCCCTTATCTTCTATCCATAGTAAAAGATAAATTTAAAAAATGTTCCCTCTCATCTCTTCCCTTAGATCAGCACGTTGTTGGTATGTATCAATTATTTCTGGGAATTTAATATACTGTATGCAGTATGTATATTATACCTGTATATCACCTGGAGGACTAATAAAAGTGCTGGGTATTGTAAATAATATATTTTACAAAATTAAAGTAGTTAATTTAACGTTTCTAAATAAAGCTTTCCAGATTGATTCTCGCAGCGAAATTAAACAGAAGCTAAGGCTAAATTAAACCTGCCTACTTGGATGATCAAGACTACACCCATACTCTCAACAAGAACCACTAAACTAGTAAATATCTAGTAAATATATTTCAGACGGTGAAAATATTGATTTCTTTCTAAATATTTTTTCTAATTTTCTATAAATTGACTGTTCCACACGAATAGGTATTTTGTGTGTGTGTATGTACAACAAAATCTTTTTTTATTATTCTGTTAACACTTTAGTAAATGATATTCATTACTTTAGCATGGCTAATGGCAAGCTAGCTGGTTGGGTATTTGAAAATGTTCCAAACTTCCGGTTGAATCTAGTACTTTGCCATACGGCAAAAAAACGCAAGAATTAAAAATATTGAATGCATGCGGAATTCGAAACGCAACGCAGACCAGTGCGACATTCCCATAACATAGATCCGGACTGTCCCATTGACAATGAATGACTTCCGGTGCAACGCAATGCATTGGACGCATTTGGTGGGCACCCGGCGTTAACCTGAGATCCACACCTGTGCAAATTTTGCATAGGTTTATATTTCGTATCATAAATTCAGAACGGTAAATGCTAGAAACTCAAGTTTTTTCCCCTCATAATCCAGACATTCCCTTGAAGATATCAGCATATCTTCTTATTTAGAGTCTTATTTGGCAGAACAAGGGCTCTACAACACAGCAGCAAAGTCGGACATAAAATCTGCTTTTCATAATGGATTAAAATGTTTCTATAAACGGCATAGTTTATATTTAATATCATGTCTTCAGAATGGTAAAATATTTTCTTCATAATCCAGATATTCTGATGAAGAGATTTACATATTACTCGTGTTATTCACCATAACAGGGACTCTGCAGCACAACGGAAAAATCGCACCTATAATGAGCCTACATTGCAAGTAATATTCATGATCATATGAGGCGAAGACCAGGGTACAGACATACCATCATATGTGTACCCTTGTAATTTGTCCCCTGGAAGCAGTTCTTAGCACTTAGGTTGCGCTTGAATGGCTATAAAA
This sequence comes from Amblyopsis rosae, assembly GCA_025399935.1. Classification (NCBI taxonomy): domain Eukaryota; kingdom Metazoa; phylum Chordata; class Actinopteri; order Percopsiformes; family Amblyopsidae; genus Amblyopsis; species Amblyopsis rosae. The sequence goes on along the minus strand of JAODTR010081373.1, from coordinate 10,053 downwards.
CAAAATATATTTATTTCTTATTTATTTTTGCTTAAAACAGCATAAATTATCAAATAAATATATACAATAATACCCAGTGAAACTCAGGAAATAGTGAAATAGGAGTGCATACAGTTAGATAAATAAAATACAACTAGTTCAATTAATTGTGTATATTTTTTGAACTCAGAAGAGTTTGAAAGTTAGTCAAGGCATGGAGGAATCAATATGTCTTTGAAAACAAAACTACACACTAGTTTACCAACCTCTATGATTCAAAAAACAAATGCATAATAGGCGTTTATCATTTTATTAAATGTTTAAAAACATAAACAGTGAGTTAAGATTCTAAAAATTATTTTGTTATATTATCCTAATTTTATCAGACATAAAACATTTTTAGAAGCCATAATATCAAAGTATTGAAAAAAGACCAAAATACCCCTGGGGTTCAGAGGGTATAAAGGAGTATCATCAGCTATTGCAAGCTAAATGTAAGCTAATAAACTTTTTGTCAAATTCAACATATATCTCCTTGCATTTTGCTAGTTTACTGTTCTCTGTGTGTGCTGAAAAAATGATCTGATACTTCTACACAGCCATGGCTAGCTAGAATGACTGACCTTGCCTTCTAATACTCAAAAGAAGCGGGACTCATTTGTCTCACCATTAGGTGCACACCCAGGGAATTCCAATGCAGACCCAGAGTTTCCCTGTCCACACCCTGGTCCAGACCCACAATCAGACCCCGATGCCCATCCAGACCCAAGCAGCTCACACTGTCATGATTGCCTCCAACGGCGGCCAGTCTCGTTTCATCCAGAACCCTGTAATCTGCCACCAGAGCTCAGGCACCAGTTTCCAAGGTGACCGCAGTGAGGGCTGAAGTGATTTATATTCCAACACCAAATTAATTATTTTTCTCTGTTTACATTTTTCATTCAAATCAACATCGTTTTCTTCCACTGCCAGTCCTCCAACCGCAGATGCAGAGCATAGTGACCTCACCACAGATCCAGCCAATGACAATTCAACATCAACGTGTTCTGACTCCAACGGGCCAGACCATCCAGACTCTTTCCACAGCCCCCACAGTCCACACCATGCAACAGCAAGTTCAACAGGTACTGCACCTATGAGCAGCCTTAGTAAACCTACAAGTACTGGTTGACGTCTATTGGTTATTCAGCTGATGGGGTTTCAAATGTGTGGAGTGAATAGTGAAGCAGGCCTCTGTGGATGCCTTGCCCAACAGGTCCTGGTTCAACAGCCGCAGATTCTGAACACGGACTCGCTGGTTCTGACCACGAAGCCTGACGGCACGCAGCTTCTCTCTACCATGCAAAACCCAGGCATCGCCACCCTGGCCACGCCCATCCAGACCGCCGCCTTACAGGTCCCGGTTGGTATCAACCTTCAAGCCGTGGTTAGACCATTTTGAAAAGAACATTATAGGGTTTTGGTTCAAGGCCTATTTCTGTTGCGCTAGCCGGTTAGCTCCGCTACAAAACAATGTTGATAGTGACGTTGTCCTTCAGCTGCTTTCCCTCTCATTTCTCTCAACACGTAGACTTTAATGGGAAGCAACATCCTCACCACCGTTCCTGTTATGATGGGGGGCGTGGACAAGCTGCCAATCAAACAGCTGACGGCCGGCTCCTCCCAGTGCGCTGGCGGGGTCAGGACCAGCATGGATCAGGGCCATCTGCTCGGGGGAGCCATAGGCCCGGGAGGGGTGGTGAAGGAGGGAGAGAGGAGAACGACCCACAACATCATAGAGAAGAGATACAGGTCGTCCATCAATGACAAGATACTGGAGCTCAGGGATCTGGTGATGGGCAATGACACCAAGGTCAGCAAGGTCTGTCTTGATGCTGTATTTGTTGGTGGTGTTTTATTTGGAACAATTACTGGATTGTTCTAACGTGTGTATTCTGTTTATTTTGGGGGGGTTGTGAAATGTTCAGCTAATATGTTATTAACAATATGAATAATGTACTTTTTGGACAAAACATTTTTTATATTAAACGACAATCTTGGCTACATCAGTTTATGCCGATTAACCCTCTGGGGGCAAGGTCCTATATTTTAGGGGTATTTCCAGGGTGCCAGACATCCTGGCCAACACTCCCTCTTCTGTCCGCTGGTCATTGTTTACAATCAGATTTTGTAATGATAAGCTAAATCGTTGTCAAATCATATACGTTTTTTTCCTGAGATTGCATTTAGTTCCGCTTAATTTGCTCTCAGCATGGACATTATTGGTCGATACTGCTCAGACTACAAACAGAAAGCAGGACTACACAATTCTGTATATTCATATGCAGTCATCTGTTTATAGAGATCAATACATGAATACAAATTATCATTTGAAAGTTGGGCTGTCATTTTAAATTTGAAGGAGGGCCAATGCATTGATTAATCCTAACCTGACCATGGTCTCTGCTTGTATTGATTAACCCTAACCTGACCATGGTCTCTGCTTGTATTTCAGGTGCATAAGTCCGGAGTGCTTCGGAAAGCCATCGACTACATCAAGTACCTGCAGCAGGTGAACCACAAGCTACGGCAGGAGAACCTGACTCTGAAGATGGGCAACCAGAAGAACAGTATAAGTCATTAAGGCCAGACACACACATGCAGTGCAGAGGAGAGTGCAAGATGTGCATGTGTAACCGCTCCTTCCCCATACAGAGACAATCGTGCTGTCGGACGATGTGGATCTTAAACAGGAAGTGGTGATGATGTCACCTCCTGCCTCAGAGTCCGGCTCTGGCTCTCCTCATCAGTTCTCCCCATACTGCATCGACTCTGAGCCTGGTAGCCCCATACTGGAACACGATCTGGTGCGCACGCACGCACACGCACACGCACACGCACACACAGAGCGTTACAAAAAGGCTATTGAATGTGGGTGCTATCGACATGAAGCACATTGAAACCATATTGTTGACACCTGGCTGTTGCCACTCCCAACAGACACAGGTGCCTCTTTATTACTGCTATGGTTCTTTGAATGTTTTATAGTCGCAGTATAACGTGATGCGTTATTCGCTGATATACAAATATTATACAAAGATATCCCTAAAGCATCGGTTTTCAAACCGTGGGTCACTGAGTGGGAGTGAGTGAGTTGCGAACGTTCCAAGCGGTCATTGAATGAATGAATAAAATCAATAAATCAATCTTACTCACTAGTCGTGAGTAAGATTGCAGCAAAATATCCTACCCAGAGCTCGACAATAACGATGGCCGATGGCCCTACATGTTTTTAGATTTCAAAATAAAAGCTCTGGAATTGTGTCAACATATCTAGAAAATAATTGTATTAATTAGGATAACATATAGTAGGTTACTCAACATATAACAAATGAATGTAAATATTTATCAAATATTTAACTTTACAATGCAAATATAACCATTTACAATAGCCAGTTTATATGATAGGCCTAGACGACGCCTCCAGCCAAGCCTTGGATATAGCCTACATAGAAATAACAATGATATGCTACCTTCTCTGACAAACACAATAGAGTTTGATAGCCTGTTCAGTGTAGCTGAAACCTCAATTTCATATTGTTATTGTAAGAAAGTGACTAGTAACCTATTCCTATTTACAAATGTATTCCAGAAGCTATAAAAGTAGCTATGTTTCAGACAAGTAGACTACAAGACAATTTGTGGTGTAATCTTTTTACACACTGTCAAATATTCAGGACGCATTGAATTATGGATAAAACATGTTAAATAATATCATTCTTTGGATTTGTTCTAACACTGATAATCTACACATTCTGGAGGAGGGACAGTAAAAACTGTCTTTGACCCAGTATGTTTCAAAAACACACTGGCCCCAGCGGGCCAGTTGCAAAAAAAATGTACGTTGAGCCCTGCTACCTGATTGGATGAAATACTATTTAGCCACATGCACAAAATAGATTCTGGAGCGCTTTGCTCAAAAATATTTGGCGCACACACATACAGTATATTAGCATAGCATAGGTATAGCATTAGCTAAAATTGATAGGTTTTTGAAAATGACGTTACCGGTACTTGGTGTTCTCTAAATAGATTAGTCCTTGCTAGGTGGGTCCTGGGAGCCCTGGCACCCCTGCCCTAAGGGACAACGTTTGAATAACGACCTCATTCATGTAGAAGCATTCTTTGTGCTACTCTTATTTTCTGCCTGTGCGTGCGTTTGTGTGTGCGTGCGTACGTGTGTGTCTCAGGTGAAGAATGAACCTCTGTCGCCCTCCTCCTCGGTGGGAGTGCTGGACCGGTCCCGCCTGCTGCTGTGTGCCGTGACCTTCCTCTGCCTGTCCCTCAACCCGTTGCCCTCTCTGCTGGGCTCTGAGGACATAGGCGCTGCCGGCCTGGCAGCGGGCCATATGCCCTCCAGGACGCTGGCCTGGTTCCCCAGCCACACGCACAACTTTGGTGAGCGCCACTGGGTCCTCCTCAGCACACACTCAGCAGTGGATAACATGTAAATGTCAGTTAACTTAGTCAGTTAAAGGTATTGCCACAGCAGTGGGTAACATGTAAATGTCAGTTAACTTAGTCAGTTAAAGGTATTGCCACAACAGTGGATAACATGTAAATGTCATTACCTTAGTCAGTTAAAGGTGTAGTAAGTCGTTCTCCAGAACACTTGATAAATTCTAACTCACATCTAAACAAAAGCACCTCTCCTTTCAATGCCATAGCGGGCTCCCTCAAATTATAAATGCATTGTGAAGGCTAGGGTATTGCTGTTAGCGGTGTTCACCGCTTCGGTTAGGAGCCAGGGCTGTGTAGAAGTACCTGATTCTTTTTTTCAGCACGCACAGAGATTAGTTATTAGTTAGTCTCGGTTATTAGATATATAATTGCTTACTGTGCCTTAGAACAAGATTATTTCCTTGTTAAATTGAGCATGCTGAACACATCTGTTTGTCCTGACACTGGCGCTCCTGTTCCTCTCCCAGCGTCATGGCTACGGTGCCTGTTGCCGTGGGTGATGGTGTGGGTGCTGAGCGGTGTGGGAGCGGTGTGGGGCTGTGTGAGGGTTCTCTACCTGTGGGAGCCCATCACGCCCCTCCACTCCCCCAAGTCTGTGTCTTTCTGGAGGCATCGCAAACAAGCCGACCTGCATCTAAACAGGGTGAGCTCCATTAGGGCTATTGTGTTGGTTTTGTTACGTTGACGCTCGCTGAAGGGGTCGGCCATGTTCTAAAGCTGGCTGGTGGCTCAGAGCACATTATTCGGTTTCACTTTTATCATATTTTATTTAACTACTTTGTGTTTTTATTTCAACTGTTGTGTTTCTGCTTTTATTTTATACCTACCATGTTGGTATTTTAATGTAAAGCACTTTGTGATTCTACATCTGTGAAAAGCGCTATATAAATACATTTATTTACTTACTTACTAACGACATAAAAAGAAAACCCATTATTGTTTGTGCTTCATCAATCTCACCAACAATAAAAATGAAATTTATCGTACGTATCGACATTTCTGGAGATGTAGGGGAGGTTTATCTCATTTGCACATGCTGTTTTTGAAGCTCCAGTTATATATTCTATGTCTGATTTTGTTTCTAATCCTGCATATCAGTTTATTTGGTTGCTTATTTTCAGTCTTTCCAAGCTTGCCTCAAGCCTTGCTAGTGTAACCGTATCGAACACTGCTGGTGTGCTTTTGAGGTTAAAAATGGAAGCCTTCAAGGGGTCTGGCCCCATAAACCACACACCTGAACATGACTCTGCTCTCCTGCAGGGAGACTACACAGCAGCCATGTCCAGTCTAGAGACCTGCCTGTCAGTCTTGACCAGAGCCCTCCCCACCACCAGCCTAGACCTGCTCTGCTCCCTGTCCTGGAACCTGATTCGCTACTGCCTGCACCGGCCCACCCCCCTGGGCTGGCTGGTGCACCAGGTGGGAGGCAGGCACGAAGGGGAGGAGGCCCGGACCAGCGCTAAGGACGCAGCGCTGGTCTACCACAGGCTGAGCCAGCTGCAACTGACAGGTGACTCTCATGTTGTCTATTGCCGTTATCAGCCCTCTACTTGCTGTGTGAAGACATTTGCACTCTATATGACTACATTGTATGTATATATATATATATATATATATACACACACACACTCTGTATACTACTGTCAACTTACAGTACTTACTTATTGATCGTACACAATAAATTATAATTGAGACAGGCTGGCGCACCAATTGGGGCAGGCCAGATGAAGTGTGTTTCAAAAATGGTGGTAGAGCTGGATGAGGCGATCAAAAACTGTTTATTAACCAGATAACTGTCAATGATTGTTAACGCTCCCAATGGAGCTGGTCCTTACATAATCACCCAGTGAATATTGGGTTTGGTTACACCAGGCCATCAGTGTCTTGTGAAGTAAAGGGTTGGTTAGTTAGTACTGATGCCATGCCTGGAGTAGCTTGGGCTTTCTTACCATACCTTTTCTCAAGTTGCATACATAGGGTTTGTATTTAAAATAGGTGCTAAAGAGGCATTTGGTGGACACAGGCCCTTACTGTGATCTACAGGGTTGCTTGTTGACTTGCGCTGAAAGCGTTAGCTAGCCAATCAGAAGCCACATCCAATATTAGAATCTAATGGAACTTGGGAAAATGTATGGATCTAAGCAATTAGATGTTTCAGTCCTACACCTCCATGATCCACACACATCATGTTACCACTGTAAAGCTTTAGGCTCCGCCCTGATGCATGGAGCTGTGTGCTGTGCGTCCTGTAGGGAAGCTGCCCCAGCGGAGCGGTCTGTGGGCCTGGTCGGTGTCTCTGAGCGCAGTCAACCTTAGCGAGAGCGCCCAGGGCAAGATGGCTCCCGCACAGCTCGCACAGATTTACGTCACTGCGGCAACCGCCATGCGCACAGTGCTGGGTCATCACCTGTCCTGCCTGCCTGTGAGCATGACAAGACAGCCCGTCACTCAGGGACATCGCGTGTTATGTGCCAACATGTAAATGTGTTTTTATCTTGTCACCCATATCTGTGGTCTACAGGGTTACTTGTTGAGTTGTGCTGAAAGCGCAGCTAGCCAATCGGAGGCCAAATCCATCCCCGACGGCCTGCGATGGCTCTTCACTCCGCTGGGCAGGCAGTTCTTCCTGAGCTGCGATTGGTCGGTGAAGTCCGAGAGCCGAGACAAAGTGTACAGCTCTCAGAGAGACCCGGGTACGACTCCAGAACGTTCTGTGTTTATCTAGAACAGGTCTATTATACCCTGAGGAAGACGGCATGACTGTTTATTAAACATCTAGAGTGTGTGGCTTCCTTTTACTTTTCCTTGTCGTTTACCAACTCTTTACACAAGGTGTGCGTTTTTAGTTTTGTGATACAATTTATCCAGAACAGGCACCGCTTGTCTGACTAGATTTGGAATAGATGCCTTTGTCCAGGAAGCTGATTTCTCACTAACTCTGCCCTCCAGTGGACCCCATCGCCCAGCTGCACCGCTCCTTCTGTGAGAAGCTGTTGGAGAGAGCCGTCCACACGCTCATTCAGCCCCAGAGCGACTCAGATGCAGGCAAACGCAAGGGCGACTCTGGGTAAGGAAGGGGTCCTTACAGGGATGTGGGAGATTTAACTGTTGAAAATATAAGTAATCATATTTTCTCTAATTCTAATATCTAGTCCTTAATGTATTGCCTATATTGTTTACTAGTGTTAACCTTCCTTTAAGTGGTATGTGTCTCTCTCTCTCTCTGTCAGGGAGTTCTCCAGTGCCCTCGAGTTTCTGCAGTTGCTGGATAGCTGTACAGAGGAATCTCCATCCGTCACGCCTCCTTTCCTGGCTCCACCTAATCACACCATCATTCCAGGTAGGGGGCAAATCAGACACGCCCGCCAGCCAATGGTGGGGAGGTGCTAGTTGTGTGTTTTCTTTTTTTTCCCTGTGTGGCATGATCAGTGGCTTTCAATGCATGGTAGGCTCACAGAGGGTTCAATCATGTTTCGTTGTCAGTACAGTTTAATCTATTAATGTGAAAGTTTAGGTTAGGCTATTTCTTTTTGTCTTTTGCTAGTGTGTGGCATACATTTCTATAAATGTCCATTTATTTCTTTGGTATTTACAATGAACTGTTATGGAATTATCACAGATGACACTCCTGGTTATAGATCTGGGGTAATAAGTCACTGTGATGTGTTAATTAGTTACTGTACAGTCTGAATCAATATGAGCTGTCAGATGTGCACCAGACACACCACCGTATCTCTCTCACACACACACACACACACACACACACACACAGATAATGTTAAGCGTTATGGAGTACCGGTCGTGGCAGTAAAACTAGATGTTGCACCTCCCATCACACACCAGGAAGACATTGAAATGCTTAATAATGGAGCAGACAGTTGTTGACTATTGTAGAACACATTTCCGTTTGCTTTTCATTAAAAGGGTTTCTAGTAAGTAAATGAATTACAAACATTTAAAACTGTAGTGTGAGTACATATATTTTTGTTATTTGTGAAAAAATAATGTATAGTAAATAAATAACTTCTTTCTGTTAAAGATGGTCACAGGTTGTGTCTGGATTTAACTCCCAGTGCAGTGTAATGCTGCTAATAGCCTGTTCAGCCCTAGGCTGGACAACGGCTGCTTTGTTTGCGTTGTACCTATAACTGCACATTGCACACCCCTCCTCTTTCTCTCCTGGCAGTTGGAGACCCAGTGAGTCGCTGGTGGGCATCTGTTCTAAAGGCGTACGTCCATTGGCTGCAGGGCGATGATGTCGCCGTGAGGTCACTGCTGGCAGAGGCAGAACGCATGCCTAGGGCTCTCCACACGCTCGAGTACGTAGAGGGAAACCGTGTATTTAGTATAGACACGAAGAAGCTCTCCTTACAAGCTCTCCTTACAGAGACTTAAAGGTGGAGGTAGCGATTTTAAGATAATCTGCTTTAAGTCACACTTCAGTAAATATCTCTCCGTGGTCCGCTAGTATGTTCTGTGTGCGTGTTGAAAATAACATTCTGGTGTTGCTACACGTGGCTCTGAAAATAGCATTAGAGGGACAGGCGTTTTTGTTGATACAGTTCACAATGTTTCTCAGGCATCTTTACGGGAGATCTACACATTATTTACACTGATCGCTATCACAGAACGTGTGTGTGTGTGATGTCTCCAATACATTCACCAAATAGATCTACACATTATTTACACTGATCGCTATCACAGAACGTGTGTGCGTGTGTGATGTCTCCAATACATTCACCAAATAGTCCTTTATGAATTGCCTGTACTGCCTGTACTACCATCTATAGTAGTGTTACCTTTAAGCCACATCTATCTCTCTATCTCTCTCTGTCTCTCTCTCTCTCGCCCTGCCTCAGTCACCCTCTACCCAAGGCCGTGCTGCTCTTGTGCAAGGCAGTCCAGCTGAGCCTGTCTCCTCTGAAGGGAGAGGCGGCGGTCATGTGCCTGTCTCACTTTGACCGAGCCAGCAGCTACCTGCGCTCCAGCGTGTCTGTGCCACTGGCCCAGTCAGGCAGCTGGCTCAACAAGGTACACACGCAGGCCAGTGTTCTCGGCCAAGGTGGCGTCGGGCCGGGCTGTCACAGGGCTTTGGGTGGGTGGCAGGAGGTGGCTGTGGTGCATTGTAGTTGCATTGCATGATGTTGAAGCCCAGTGCAATGTGTCTGCAGTGCAGTACAGAGGCCTCCCTGTTCTGCACGCACCTGCAACACACCCCTCCACCTCCCAGTAAAGTGTGTGTGTGTCGTCTGCCACTAGGTGTCGCACTAAGCACCTGCATATCAGACCCAAACAAATGCTTTGTGGCGTGCACACACACACACTGGCTATGAAAACTAAGGTCAGAGGAGCTCCATGGAGTGTGATGTCATTCTCTGCTCAGTACATAGTTACTCCACTATATTGCTAGTGAGTTATGGTATATGGAGGACCAGGACTGCCATAATAAAAAATAAATATATAAAAGTATAAATAAATATATAAAAGTATAAATAATTAAATATAAAAAGAATTGAAAAAAGAATTACATTTTTGTATTAAAATAGGCTATTTCTGTATTTTTACATGTATTTA